>PVKS010003268.1:0-87185 GCA_004027875.1 Aplodontia rufa | reverse complement strand
TAATCATACATACAAAATTAATCACAGGTGTTCATTAAAAATTGATGATAGGTATTCATTCCAGCCTCATTTACAAAATAAGAAAAATGAAATACGAATGTCTATGTATTAAAACAAATGAGACATTACATAAGATGTTTAAAACAAAATTTCAACCACTGTGTACTCAAAACATTGAAATTGTGCAAGTGCTGAAGGAACACAGGTGTGTACTGGAAAATTATGGAACTGTGAAAGTACATCATGAACAGGATAGGAAAAATGGCTTTTCTTTTTGCAGTGCTGGAGATTGAACCTGAGACCTCACTCAGGCTAGGCTTATGCTTGTAAGTAAGGCAAAGCACAAGGGGATTGAACTAGGGTCTAACATATAGGAGGCAGTGTCTAATATAGTGTGATGTAATGCCTTCAATTTTACATGGATTCTGCTAAAATAATTTACATGGATACATGTGTTCAAAAATGGTAATTGGATAAACGAATGAAGAAGATCAAGATGAAAGGTAATTTCTAACATGTTTTTCCTGCTCTACAAAATATTCTATAATGAGATGTATTGTGTTTTTTTATTAAAAAGAGAAGGACAGTGTGAGAGAGAGAGAGAGAATCCATTTTTATTGAGTTTTTCACATGGCTTTCATTGCTCTGATACTTAGTTGTGTACATGGGTGCTGGGGTTTGAACCCGTATACTCAAACATAATGGGCAAGTGCCATAACCACCGAGCCACTGCTCCAGCCCCTAATGTATTGTTTTTTATTTTTATTTTTTCAGGGCTGAGGACTTGAGCCCTTGTGCATGCTAGGCAAAGCGCTCTGCCACTGAGCTAAATCACCAACCCCAATGTATTGGTTTTTTAAGGGAACAAAACTATTGTTTTTTTTTAAAAAGATGTCATATCTAGAGTTTGCTCATATAGTTTCAAATCTTATCACACAGTTCTGAAAGCTCTGTTGTTCTCACTGGTAGATGAGGAAGCAAGAGCTCAGAATTTATTTACAGCTGCGATCACACAGGTACTAAGTACAAAGTCTGGGTTTTATGACCCCACTGCCCTTGACCTTGCCTGACCTTGAACTTGGCTGTTGTGTTCCAGGCTTTGGATTGAAAAACAGGACACTGAATTCCATCCAGTCTCTGCCCTGTCCCGGCTTGCTGGGCGATTGGGGGCAAGGGTCTTCTCTTTGGGTCTCTGTTGAAGTTTTCTTTTCCATTCTCTCTTCCCATGGAGAGAGACTACCTTGGGAGGATGCTGGCTGTCACGCTTAAATTGCTCCCCATCACTGTCACGCTCATCTCCCTGTGCTGTTTCCATTTGCATTTTCGTCACGTTGCTTTGCTATGTCACCTTCTCATGTCAACCATTTGTTGCCATTTTGTCATATCAGAAAATGATCTCGCTTGGTCTCTGCTTCTTTGTTGTATATGCTGCCTTTGTGGATATAAGCTCTGTGAGCCCAGAGCCTTCCCTGACGATGCTGTGTCTCCCAAACCTAGCAGCATGGGATCGATACCCTCAGTTAATTTAACAGGGTCTTGGACTGAGTTGAATGAATGAAAGCGTCCATGTGATTATAAAGGTAGGATGAGCAAGTCCCTCTGCTGCTAGGGTCCTTCTCCCCATCACCATCAACAGGAAGTGAAATGCTAGAGCAGTAGTTCTCAACCAGGATGACTTTGATAACCCTGAGGATATTTGGCAATGTCTGGGGACATTTTTTGGTTGTCACATTGGGGCACGTGACTGGCATCTAATGGGAAGAGACCAGGAGACTGGTAAGCATCCTGCAATGGACACAGCAGCCCACCCTCCCTGTCCCCAACAAAGAATCATATGATTGAAATGTCAATAGTGCCAGATCCAGAAACCTGGGCTGGAGAGAGCCAGTGAGGTTAGTTTGCTTTTTTTTTTTTTTTGGTTTTAGTTGATTGTTATAAAATAATTTCAAACATACAGAACACTTGTAAGAACTTTGCAGAGACTCCTCGATAACGTTCACTCAGATTCCTTAGCTGAGGACGGTTCACCACATCACTTCGTCATGCTTTCTGGATACTTGTGAATATTTTTTTCTGAACTACATGAGAGTGAGCTGCAGACATGATCCCTTTTCACTCCCATATTATTCTCTGTGCTTCCTACAATTTTCCTGCGTGAATACAGTGCAATGATCAAAATCAACAGGACCCAATACCAGTATCTAACCTGAAGTACTTTTTACATTAACTCCACATGTGAGACAAGGGTCCCTGGGATATTCAGCACCCTAGGCCGCTAGCTCTACCCCATTTCAATGTCATTTGATAAGATTTCAGGCTTTCGTCCCCTTCCTGGAGCCAAAGGCAGGGCAATTCACTACGCGGGCTGGGTCCTCCGGAGACCACTGAGTGATATCTGACACCTAGTCTGCAGGAATTTGGTGCAGAAAAAATGGGACCAACACCATTTACGAGGGACACATCCCTGATAAATGAGAAGCTTGATGGTAACAACCTGTATCTGAAACCGAGCATTCTTCACCCCGAATTAACCTGGACAATAACACATTCTTCAGAAGACACCTGAGGTTGAGTATGCTGTAATGATAGTGTAATTTTGTTCTCCTCCTTCTCTCTCTTGATGTTTCAGATAATTCTACCAGAAGTGCACGGGAGCATCTTTCAGGAAGAAAATTTATGCAGGGCCATTCTTTGCTCTTTCGACACCACCAGGTGGAACAGGGTGTAAATCCCCCAGGATGAACTGGTTGCTCTGGTGCGCTGTTTTCAACTTTTCTTTGATCCCTCCTGAAAGCACATAAATTCCTTCTTCTCCTAAAATGACCAGTGCTTGCCCATTCCTAGTGCCACATAAATGGTGGGTATAATTCGTGACAAGTCTCTCAAACAGACGCTGCAACAGTTGCTGTGACAAATGACCCAAACTTGGTGGCTTAAAATAGCAGAAATGTATCTCTCACAGTTCGAGGTGTTGGCAGTTCTTCCTGGAGCCTCTGGGGAGACGGTCCCCTGTTCCTCTCGCTTGATGGCTCCTGGCAATCCTTGAGGTCCCGGGGCTGGCAGGTGCACTACTCTGGTTTGGTCTCTGCCCTGGTCTTCGAAGGTCTTCTTCTGGTGTGTGTCTTTCTCTTCTCTCTCCCCCTCCTCCCCCCCTCCTCCTTTCCCTCCTCCTCCTCCTCCTCTTGTCTTCTTCCTTCTCTTCCTCCTCCCTTCTTCCTCTCCTCTCCTTCCTTTTCCTCCTCCTCCTTCTTATTCTCTGTCTCCTTCTTTTTTTTGGTACTAAAAATCGACCCAAGGGCGCTTTACCACTGAGTCACATCTCCAGCCCTTTTCATTTTTTATTTTGATACAGGATCTCACTAAGTTGCTTAGGGCCTTGCTACATTGCTAGCCTCAAACTTGCAATTCTCCAGCCTCAGCCTCCTGAATCACTGGAATTACAGGTGTGCATTACCCTGCCTGACTCTTCCCCATTTCTTATTAGATGTTGTTCATTGGCTTCAGATCTTACCCTAATTCAGTCTGTGCTCGTTTTAACTCACCATATCTGTGTCATTAGCTGAATTGTGTCCCTTCCCCCAAATTCCTCTGTTGACGTTCTAATTTCTGGCCCCTCATAACGTGGCCATTTGGAGATAAGGCCTTGAAGAGGTAGGTAAGGTGAGATGGGTTCACATAGACGTGTGCTAACCTACGGTAACTGGTGTCCTTCAAAGACGAGGGCATTAGGGCACAGACACACAGTGGAGGAGGACATGAAGACACACCATGGGCAGACGGCGGTGACAGCCAAGGAGAGGGGCCTCAAAGAAACTGGCCCTGCTGGGCCCTCTGTCTTGAACTGAGTTTGCAGGACCATGAGAAGAGAAATGGCTGCTGTTTGAGCCACCAGGTCTGTGGCACTTTTGGTGCAAACTAATGCAATCTGCAAACCCTCTTTCCCAATAAGGCCAAATGTGGGAATCGTGGGCAGACCCTCGTAGGTGAATCTGAGGGTCTGTGGAGGCTGAAACGTGGCTCAGTGGTTACAGCGGCTTGCCTGGCATGCACGAGGACCCAGGTTCGAGCTCCAGCACCACGCACACAACTAAACGTCAGAGCAACAAAGGACAGATGAAAAAATAAAGTTGATTCTCTCTTTCTCTCCCTCTCTCTTTAAAAAGAAAGAAAGAAAGGAAAGAAGGTCTACGATCAGATAGCAGAGAGCGTTGCGTGCCAGGGCCGGGGTGGCAAGCTCAGCCTTGATCTGGGTGTGCAGATTCCATGGGAGAACAAGAGGCAGATGAGTAGCAAATGGTCCCAATTCCTGGACCACACGTGCCTCCTCTTAGAGAGCATCCAGGTGTCAGACGCGGCCCGCTGGTGGGCAGGGCTTCCGGGGCGTTGACTGCTGATGCCAGGTGGGGGCTGCTGATCCGGACCTGGCAAGGGCTGTCTGTGGATTAGTGATGTCAGCTGCGGGGGAGGAGGGGAAACGGGGCCGCTGGCTTGAGTGTTCTCTGCAAAACTCACATTGAAATGTAGTTGGTGTTTTAATGGTATTGGCACCTGGGACCTTCACGAGCTAATTGGACCAGGAGGGCTCTGCCCTCGTGGGTGGGTGATTGTTATAAAAGGCAGGTTCCAGCCCTCTCTTTCTCTGCTTCCTTTTGCCTTCCGTGATGGGACCACGCAGAAACTCGCCAGAAGCCGGCCCAGCCTCGGAACCGTGAGTCAGAACATTTCCGTTCTTTATGTTGTGTGGTTTGGCGTTCCGCTTTTTCGGCACAAGACATACTGAAGGAGACGCAGACCTGTGCCTCTGTTTGCTATCTTGGCTTGATTATTTGGCTCATGGGACTGGTTTCTTCTTTTTTTTTTTTTTTTTCTTTTGGAGGGAGGGTACTGGGATTGAATCCAGGGACACTTTAACCACTGAGCCACATTCCTAACCCTTTTATTTTTGAACTTTGAGACAGAGTCTAAGTTGCTTAGGGCCTTGCTAAATTGTTGAGGCTGGCCTCATACTTGGAATCCTCCTGCCTCACCCTCCCAAGTTGCTGGGATGAAAGGCATGTGCCACTGTGTTTGGTGTGGGGCTGGTTTCTGAGTGGCAGCAGGGGTTTGTCCAGAGTCTAAGTACCTGTGTGGAAGTAACACCTTTGCTCTGATGTTAATAATTTTGGTAGCGAAAGCTTTGCAAATATTGTGTGGAATGTTATACTGCGGTGTTTTGCCCAAGGAAGTACTGGGTGGACTTTTGAGTAGTGACCTTCATGACAGTAGGTTAGAGGTAGGAGGGGGCAACACCACTTTCACGAAGCTGCTTGAGTTTTCCTTCCTCTGGTCTAGGCAGGGCAGCTCGGAAAGTTTTGGCTGTAAAGGTTTCAGGCCTCCTGGCTCTGATCAGCTGTTGGTTGTTGAGTCCGGTATCTGTTCCTGGTGCCCCAGGTTTGGGCTTTTCTGGGCACAGTTTAGATGTACTTTTTTGGTTATTGCTTATTTGTTTTTGGTACTAGGGATTGGATGCAGGGATGTTGTCCCATGGGGCTGCCTTCCCAGTCCTTTTAATTTGTTTTTTAAATTTTGAAACAAGGTCTAGCTAAGTTTCCCAGACTGTCCTTGAACTTGTGGTCCTCCTGCCTCAGCCTCCTCGGTTGGTGGGATCACAGGTGATTATCACTGCGGCCTGCTTGCTCTTGTTTTCCTTTTTAAAGGCGAGGGAGAGAGAAAGGGGAAAGAGTCAACTTTATTTTTCCATCTGGACTTTATTTCTCTGACACTTGGTTGTGTGTATATGGTGCTGGGGTTTGAACCTGGGTCCTCACATATTCCAGGCAAGTGTTCCAACCACTGGGCCACCCCTCCAGCACCTTGTTATGTTTGTTTTAATTGAGTTGTTGCACAATCAAAAATGCATATAAAGTACCAATATGATATGCATTTGATCCTAAACAAGAGCTTGTTATTGTTTTTAATAAGAAAATCAAACCTTTTAGGGACGCAAAATATTTCAGCCTGGAGGTAAAAGATTTGAGAAAACAGAAAAGTTCCTGTTGAAATTTTTTGTCCTTTAATACAATGACTTAATGATACTTAATTCATTTAATAATACTTAGCCTCAGGCTTGGAACCTGGGCGATAGCAAATAGAGCTCACCCCTTGCCCTAGAGCAGAATATTTATTTGCTAGTTTGCTCATTAATGCATTAACTCATTTATTCAGTCAACACTTATGAGCTCCTAGTAAGCATCAGACATTTCTGTGGAAATACAATAATAAAAAATAATTTTCCAACTCCTGGATTCTTGAAACTCTCAGCGAAGAGAGAGGTAAATATAAATGTAAAGTTATACCTGTTAAAAATTGAACAAGCAGGGGCTCGAGGAAATGGGTTCCAACCCTAGTACCGCATGCACAAACGAAGTGTCGGAGCAACAAAAGCCACATGAAAAACTAAATAAAACTGATTCTTCCACTTTCTTTTAAAAAAAAAAAAAAATTGAGGGGCTGGAGCGGTGGCTCAGCGGTTTCGGTGCTTGCCTGGCAAGCACGAGGACCCGGGGTCAAACCCCAGCACCACGTACACAACTGAGTGTTGGAGCAACTAAGGCCATGTGAAAAACTAAATAAAGTTGTTTCTCTCTTTCTCTGTCTCTCTCACTATCCCTCTCTTTAAAAAAAAAAAATTGAAGAAGCAGGAGGTATATGGTACAGTGGGAATTTATAACAAGATCTGACCCTGGCAGATCCTGTTCGCTAAAATTTTTTTCTGCTTCCTCTTCTTTCTTATTAACAGAACCCAAATTTGGTTTGGGGGATGACAATATATGCAGCAAAATATTCACTTTCCCACTTTTCATGGGGTTAGCAAATCCACGCAGATCTAATCTGAGATTTGAGTGACAATCTATTGGAGGGTGTTGGGTAACAGAGGACAAACGGTGATGTCATACTATGTATCTTACTTTGTGCGTGGATATGATGTCTGGTGCTTTGACGGACAGTTTGTGATTATGAGGAAATGAACAACAAAATTCTAGAAATACTGTTCTTGACCTTGTTGAACTGCTAAAATGATACCTATAATTGCCCACATTCTAACTTTATGTAATAAATGAAAATTGCCAATTGTCTCATCAATGTTTAGTGTCATTTTCAGTTAATTGTCCCCACATGCACTGCTCAGTGCTCCTGTGGGAGCTCATAGAAAATTTCTTGATTAACTAAGGTTTGACAGCTGGCAAAGCAGTTACAGCACTTGCCCGCCATGTGCAAGGACCCAGGATCAAACCCCAGCACCACATATACAACTAAGAGTCAGAGCACCAAAAACCAGATGAAAAACTAAATAAAATTGAGATTTGACTAATGTGTAAGATGTCACTAGCTGAAGACGGAAGAGATGCTAGGCAGCAAGAAAAACGAGGGTGCCTTCCTGCGCTAGATGGGAGATTGGCTCTTACAAAGTGGCTGTAAACCCAGAGCCTGGAAGGAAAAGGCAGGTGGGGCTGGAGAAGGAAGAAGCGTGTCACCACCTGCCTTTCCTGGCCGTGCTGAAGTCTCCTCTTTAGCCTGAGGAACGTGGGGAGCCACTGAGGGTTTTAGGAAGGGTGGTCGGTCACACTCGCCCATGGTGCATGTGCTGTCCCTCATGGGAGGAGTTAGGCACAGAGGAGGGGCCTTCTCTCAGGTCAGGAAGGTCACTGTCAGGCTGAACCCTGAAGGAGGGTGAAGCTCACCAGAAGCAGGCAGGGAGACCCAGGTAGAGGGAAGGGACTTCTGTCTCTGGGCTCTGGATGCAAGTTCAGGGGATAGTCAGTTTCCATGAGTAGCGCACGCATAGGATACCTCCTGGGGAGGAGGAGAAAATGACCTTTAAGGTGTAGGCAAGGTCGTTAAGTCTCTACAACAAAGCCAGGCTGGGTTTATAATTCCCTATAAACTGGGGAAACTTCAGAGTAAAAGAAGGTGTGAAAAATTCATCAGTGCTCTCCAGGGAACCTCGGATATACGTGTAGTAACTCTGCTTGTGCAGACTGAATATGTTAGAGGACTAGAATCACAGGCTTCTAATGAGTCAGTTTGCATGTAACAGACTTAATGCACACCCCACATCCCAGATGCAAAGAGCTTGCCTTTGCCAACCGTAACTGGGTTGTAGAGTTGAGCAAAATGGGATTGATTTCAAGATCATGAAGCTGTGAACTAGGAACTTCCAATTCTGCCCAATGAGCGCTTCCTTTTCTCTTGTTCTCTATTCTTGTGTCTCCGAACCCACGTTCTCCTCCGACTCGATCACAGTCTTCGTAGCTCACCTCTCTTCATCACGAGTACTGATGAGCATGGTTTTGATGCCAAGTGACATAACCAACCATGGTGGGGGAGGTTGGCATTTTCCTGACACCAAATATTCCAAGCTCTCCACCTCCTGGGTGCACAGCAGAATTGCTTGCAGGTCTCGGAGTGGGAATGAGGTTTGCCATTAATGTGTCAGATCATTCATTGAACCTGGTGAGTCCCCAGCATGCTCCCTTCCTGTTTTTCTGGCTCTTCTGCTGAACACAGCATAGAGCCTCTTTCAGTGCACATTGAGTAAGAGAAATGAGCCTCTTCCAAGCACTCAGATTCTGAGATCTCCACTGCATCATCTCCCCGCCTTCCTGGCTGCTGGGCCCCTAACATAGCACAAACGCACAGGAGGGCTCATCTTGTGCAGCTTGGGCAAATCGTGGGGGAGCTCTTAGAATCCACAGAAGTGGGCACCAGGGCCTTCGGGGATTGCAACAACGAGCTAAGTGCTCGTGCACCCCCTACTCCCTCATCACCCCCTCATTTCCCATCAGTGCCTTGGGAAGGATGAGCCCATCTGATGCCAGCTTCAGGGACCCAACCTCTGCTGCCAACCTGCAGCCTTGGTTATCCTTCAGTCCTTGCGAAGCGGGGAGAGGCTGTCCTCTGCGGCTGCCTTCTGAAGGTCAGCCAGCTTGGACTGTCACCCCTGATGAGGAAATTGGGTGGATTAGAATCTACCCTACCCCCAGTCTGGACAGGCTTCGGGGTGTCACCCCTGCCTGGTGGCTGCTGCGGGTGTAGACCAGCTCCACTCTCCTCCGGTGCATGACAGTCTGCTCACCTTCGCTCTCCTTTTTCCTCTCCTGCAATATGAACTCGGCTTGGAGCCTAATTCTCAGAGCTGTTCTGAAGAAGATAAATGGGAATCTCATCCAACTCAGCACAGGAGCTGGATTGGGATGAGAATGCTTGGATCACTGGTGTCTACTCCTTTTCTGTTTAAGAAGATGGTGGTCCTGTGGGGGCTGCCCTGGGACAGCCAGGTACAATTGCAACTCTAGCATTTTTAAAGTTCCCCACCCCTGCCTGGACCTCTTTATTGCCCGGTGAAGCTGTTCTCCAAATAAATCCATGTCACCAATTTGATCAAATCCAGGGTATTTTCTCCTCAAATTCTGCCTAGTTTATGTAAACCCATGTAGTTTGAATAACTGTGATGAACTCCAAAGAGAATTCGGGCTTTAAGGGGCTGGAGTGGTGGCTCAGTGGTTGGAGTGCTTGTCAGGTTTGCGCAAGGACCTAAGTTCGAACCCCAGCACTACATACACAACTGGATATCAGAGAAACCAGAACCAGATGAAAAAAATGATTCTGTTCTTTCTCTCTTCTCTTAAAAAAATTCAGGCTTTATTGTACAATGAAAGGAACTAAAACTTTATTCTAAAGCACATGTAATTAAAGTTTGCAGAGCAGGACCTCACTCAAAAAACACATTCAACTTTTAAAGAAAAAAGGATCTGTGTTTAAAGGATAGAATATATTTAGAATTTTTTGCTTCTTAAAAAAAAAAACAACAACCCATTTCCTGTTGGACTGGACCCCAACATAAGGCCCAGCTGGCTTGTAAAAGATTTGGTGATAAACAACTCTGTTCCAGCTGGCTTGTATCTTCCTTAGTGACGTAATGCCTGACAGCATGACTAAGCTATTTGGCCACTCATTTGTTACAATTGGATAAATGTGTTTGCACTGTATCCCTATTGGTAGTTGTAATGGATAGAGTAGCGACTAGTCAGGGAGAAGCAGAAGAAACAGCAAAGAAGCATCAGCAGAGAGATCAGCAGTAAAAGATGCAGGTAGTAGCCCCGGCCCCAGAAATAGGGGCTCTAGTACAGCAATAGAAATGGGGACTCTAAATGTGAATAGCCTTGACTCTAAAAAGAATGTTTTAAGGGCCTTGACTCTAAAAGAGGGAAGGCGGGAAGCTCTTGGAGGCCTTTAGCCGCGGTAAAGGGAAAAATAAAGTGCTTGGAGGACTCAGGGCCTTTGGGTCTACTTCATTCCCAGTCAGCTGCCGAATGAGAGCCTTCTGGTTCCTGCCGGCGGGGACCGGACAATTTCCCTGTGCCTAACCTTTGTAATTCCATCTTCAACCATGAAATCATATTATACAATCTCATTCAGCAATTTAACGAGGATAGCATTTGGCAGGATAAAAAATGGCATAGATGTATGGCTCCAGAGCAGCATTTAAGTCCAAATTTCAACTTCCAAAGAGAGGTTGTCTTTAAGAGCTTTAAATACGCAATGATGGTTGAAAAAGTGTAAGTTTTAAAGGTAGGGTTCAAGTTACATTGTCATTATATACACATGTATGAATGTGTAGCAATGAATCCCTTCAATATGCAAGACGGTTGAACAATAAAAAAAATAGAAAAATTGATGTAGGGAAAGAAGCATCTAATCCCTGCAGCGTTCCGTAGCTGTCCTCACCAGCGGTAATACGTTGTTAGGACTGCTGTTTCGTAGAATGTGTTGGTGTGATTCTAAACCATTTGCTTAAAAACAGTTCTCCATTCCATTGCTTCTAGTTTCAAAAAGAATAAAACCTTAATTTCATTAAAAAAAAATTTTTAAGGCTGGAGTGGTCTCAGCAGTAGAGCACTTACCTGGCATGCGTGTGGTTCGAACCCTAGCACCACGTACACAACTAAGTGTCAGAAACGAAACGCAGATGAAAAAATGATTTTCTTTATGTCTCTCATTCCTTCTCTCTGTAAAAAGCAAAACCAAACAATAACAAAAAAAGTTTTAAAAAGGCCCTAATATATAAAGGGAGATAGTAAGGACCAAACAGCAAGGGAATAGGCTTCCCCTCTGTGCCCCTTGCCCATGTGGTCTGCTGCCCTCGTTCTTGCTGCTTTAAGGTGGAAACCGCCATGTCGCGTTGGCGGTAGAAATGATCACGTACACCACCTCCTCGTTTGTTCTCAGACCCTGACTGGGAACTTCCAGAAAAGCTGGTGGGGGAGTTTGAAAACAGAGTTAAATCAGAAGTAGTCCTGACGCGGCAGACAAGACACAGCCTCCCCAGGGCAGGTGGCCACGCGGGAAGGGTCCTGGGCTGCCGGGTGCTCTGCCAGGTGCTGGCAGACGGAGCATCAGTGAAAAGCTGTTGATGAGGCAGCGCCCAGAACCTCTGATCTAGGGAATGAGCATCGCTCAGGTTCATTCGGCATGCACCTCCTAACGTTGGACCCGTGATAGCACAGGTGACGGTGGTCCCCTGAGATTGCACTGTCGCGTTGAAGCTGCCCTAATGTTGAAGTGCAGGGCACCACTTGAGTTTTAGGTTTCGCTGGTGTAGACAAACTGCTGAGTGTCGTGTAAGGCACAGTACCTACTGTGCGACTGTGATAGGAAATGACTGCTGCTGGTTTCTGTATTTACCATGTACTTTGGTCTTGTTTATTTCTCCCAAGGGTCCCCAGGGTGGCAGTATTGGAAATTGCTGTGAATATTTAAGATGTGGGGCCAGCTAGGATGTCCTTAGATCATTGGGGGTGATGTCCTCAAAAGGAACTGGGGAACTGGAGCTGTTGCTCAGTGGTTAGAGCACTGCCCGGCGTGGGACCCAGGTTCAATGTCCAGAATCACATATAGAACTAAGAGGTAGAGAAACAAAAACCAGATGAAAAAATAAAATGGATTCCCTTTAAAAAAAAAAAAAAAAGCGGAAGGGGTTTGTGGGACTCTACCTACCACTCACCCACCTTGGTGTGCACTGGTTTGAAGTGTGATCATTTGCTCCTGTGTGGGCTTCTGCCAGGAAAAGCTGCTATCTGCCACCCTCTCCAGAAACCAAGTCAATAGTGCTGCCCAGTCTTGGATTTGAACCACCCAACTATGAGCTAAGTAAGCCTCTTTAATTCATATATACCCTGTGTCAGGTATTTCATTTTAGTGATGGGAAACTAACTAATATGATATGCAATACACTTTATTGCTATTTTAAGTGGAGTCCTATTTACAGGAAAAGTCCATAAGACAGTAGTGTCTTCCACTAGCAACAGCCACATGTGTCTCATGTTTACTGCATCTGATTACATCAATGAGACACGCGGAGTGTCTAACACCATCTAGGTCTATGTAAGTACACATAGGTCTGTGTTCCTACAACCACAGAATCGGCTCTGACACATTTTTTTCAGAATGGATTCCTATCATTGAACTGTGCTAAACTTCTGATAAAATCTTCTGGGTGGTCTAAGCTTGCTTTCTGGCTTGAAGTGCATTTTTTTTTTAAACAGACTGAGCATATACAAGGGAGAGGGACAAGAAAAGAATCTGCAGAAATCACTTTAATGGTGTGCACATGTCTGGATCATTTTCTGATCCCTTGAAGGGCAAAATCATAATGAAATGCGGTAGCACAATTGATCCTGTATTGTCATGGGCTTTGACACCGTTGCAGTATTGCAATTGATTGCAAATTTGGTTTATTCTTGGGGACCATCAGCGTCTGAGTCACATCCACGCTTGCTTAGACGGTGCCTTGGAGAAGGGCCTGCTAGGGGATGGTGAACTCGCAGATGTACCTCTTGCTACTGCGACAGGCCTCGTCACTCCATTTTCCCTGAGCCGACTGGGAGAAGAGGATGCAGTTTTCCCGCTTGCCACCATTGGGCTGCGCACGGTCCCAGTTGAGAAAGGACACGGCGACTCCGTGAACGTCAAGGAACTTGCCTTCGGTGACCATGTCATTGATGCCCAGCCAAAAGTCATTGACGCCTGGCAGGCTGCGCTTACCATAGTCTCGGAGGGCGTTGATTTCATCAGAGCTCCTGGGGACAACCAGCGTACCTCCCTTGGAAATGCAGTCTTCGTTGGCTTCGTGGAAGTGCTTCGAGCCTTCTGAAGCAAGGTAGCATTTCCTGTGAACTTTGGTGCCTCGGAGACAGACTGGAGACAAGAAAGCACCTGTGTTAAGCTGTCCTTCGAGTGTAACATGCCTAGTGCTGGACCTGGCAAAGAGCAGTGAGCTTTGGTGGCATGAATGATGCATGATGACCAGGATGAGTGGATGTTTATTTGTGATTTTGTATGTGCTGAGCGTTTTATGGACATAGACTTGGAATAACGCCACATCCCATGGTAGTTCCCTTCACTACCCCACATATCAGGATAATGAGCTTAGAGAAATGGTTACTTTTCGCAACTTGGTCATGTCAGTAGGGTGGCATGTGAAATCACATCTATATGAACCTGCGTCTGCCCCATCCTTGAAGCATGGTCTTCAGCCTTCTGCTTTGACATGCCTGTAAATCCCACTTATGAAGCTCTCTGGGGTGATGAATTCCCTTGGGACGTTGGGGATTGGATGGAAGTTCATAATTATTAAAGCAAACAAAAAAGCAAACGTCTGAGAGTGGACATGCAGAGCCCATGGTTTTGTGAAGTGGGTAACTGAGACCTTGTATTTTTTTTGGTTTACCTGGGAGAAATCAAATGTAAAGATTGTTTTAGGGCACAGAGTTGGAGTCAGGCTCCAGGGCCACTGCAGGTTTAGGTCTCCTCTATCATGTTTCCTAGCTGTGTAAATCCTTAATTTGTCTGGGCCTCATTTAGCTCATCTCTAAAGTGAGGCTACTCCTAAGTTGGGAGAGTTGACATGAATGGGTTATTCAACTTGGATTGCTGGAGGGCTCGTGATCTGATATTTGTAAAATGTGTGCCATAGAGTATGTGAAAGGTTAGGGGAACTCTTCCACTTTCGCATCAGCCTTTGACCTCACTTTGATATTCTGTACCCTGGAAACCTGACAAAGGGAATACCCTCCCTATGATCCTAGGCAACTCTGCTAATGGTGAACGTGACCCTGGATCGGTAATGTAGCTCTGGCCTGAGCGTTAAATTCTTGATGGGAAACTGTGACTTGGGTCATTCCTAAAGGTGTGAACTTGGACTTGGCAGGCCTCTTTTTGGAGTTGGTTCCTGGGGATATGAGCTTTGCAGGCCAGGGCTATTCCTGAACCTGCCAGTGTAATAAATTGCCTTTACTTGCCTCTTGGAGACTAGCTTTCGGACGGTGGTACGTGTGGCTATGTAGGCTATGGGGGAGCTTCTCTCCCACAGGAAAGGGATACTGGACACAGCCCCATTGACCAGCCTGGGCTCTGACCAATGTCTTTGCATGGCCTCTGATGCCAGGGCAGCCTGGGAGAGGCCCAAGAGCCTGGACTGTGGATCTCGGTGTATCTCCCAACACACACATTTCATCCCCAATCACAGCTTCTCTTGAACCATTGATACTTCCTTCACTGTCTCCCTGCCTAGGAGGGCGGAGTTCTGCTCCGACTTCTAAAGTGTATTCTTGAACTACATATTTTTATTCATGTGCTATCCACATGTGAGAGAAATGGGTGGAAAATCATGATCATTTCCCAAACACTCATCTCCCACTGGGGGCTGGAGTGGTGGCTCAGTGGTAGAGCGCTTGCCTGGTGTGTGTGAGGACCCGATTTGATCCCCAGCACCACATACACAGCTAAGTGGAGGAAAACGAAAAAAAAACAGAAGTAAAATTAACACATGCACACACACACTCCGCTCACTTTCTAAGACCAGTCACCCAGAACTCAAGACTTGACCAGTGCTCCCTGGATCTTCAGGATGGGGTGCTAAGGGGTGGGGTGGGGTCGGGTCTCACCTGTCTGTAGGGCTTGCATTTCCTTCAGGGCGTTGACTTCTCTCCAGAGCTTTTCAACTTGAGACTTCAGATCTCCATCCTTTTCTGGGGACATTTCAGGGTGAGGTGGGGCAGATGGAATGGAAAGCATATATTAAAATCTTTAGAAAATTAGCAGAAGGCAGAATTCAAGGCGGTGGTGGTTTTAAGGCAACTGAGCTGAGTGTATGAAAAATCATATGTGAGGTGGCTCAGCAGGAGAGTGCTTCCCTGGCATGCATGAGGACCTAGGTTCAAACCCCAGTACCACTAAATAAAAGTGACTTTCTTAAAAAGATCATACATGGAACCAACTTGGGCAGGATGATTCACGTGGCTTGCTGGGCAGAGTGGCACTGGGAGTTCACCCTGTGACGCGTAGCTCCTGCCTCTCCAGTCCTGTCCCACAAGACTCCCCCCGTCATTGGGCTTCTGATTTGTCGGCTCTTGGGGGTGTAGGAGAATGAGCTCTCCCCATTCCTGTGTGCTCCTGGGTCTCCCCCGCTCTTGCCGCTCTCCTCATCCAGCTCACCCATCTTCTCTTTTACGACTTCTCCCGAGCTGCTCGAAGTCCATCTCCTTTCTGTAAGCTCTTTGAGTATTGTTGAGCATTTTCTCCAATCTGTATGTTGGTCACTCAGTTCCCCCCTTTTTCACTACCCAGGGCATTCCTGATGTCTGACATAACGCTGGGCACATAACAGGTAGCCATATTTTTGTGGAATGTACTTTATGGCTTACAAAATACTTTCACATTATTTTACTGTGGTCTTCAAAAATAGCCACGCAGGAAGAAAACAGATTCCCATTGAAAATAAGGCTCAGCCCATGGAGCAAAGTGATGTCGCAGGTAAGAGCCTGGACTCTTCCTCAGACTAAAGTAGGACCCCATGTCCTCTGTCCCCAGCATCCTTATGCAACTGATGTATCAGGTCTGGTGGCTCTCAGCAGGGTTGCACAACAAAGGAACATGTTGAAATGCACATAGGTTAGGGATGTGCATTTAGTCTTTTTTAGTCTTGAATGTTCCCGGATGGTGCTAAAGAATTTTCCTAGCTGTCAAAGATCAACCTTGATTATAGGTGAGTGGTAGAAAATTAGTAACCTCAGTCAAATCCAAGCTGCAGGACTGATGGGGACTGTCTTAGATAGTGATAGCTCTACAACAAATCAGTAAATCATAAATAAAATAGCTACTGTACACTGTATTCCAAGAGATTGTTTCAGGATTCCTATGAGAGAGACTCTACCATTATCTCAATTTTTTTTTTTACTAGAAGAAATAGAGGCAAAGACAACAAAATGGACCTGTTGAAGGTCACCCAGAGAGTGAGCTGCAGAGCTGGAGGTGATTCCCTGACTCCACACCTGTTTTTTTTCCTCATCCCTCTGATCTGTCCCACTCGGTGATTGCTTTTACCTCCTTGGTCACAGACACATGGCCTTAAAGTAGATGCTTAATTCTTTATACGAATTGTCCCCAGCTCTTTGTGAAGATGCCATATAGAGGATCCTTTTTTGTTTTAATCCTGTTTTTTTTTTTCCCAAGGACAGTCTAAAATCTAATGTCCTAATCAATTGTCCCTTTAAACATGCTCACAAGCCAGATGTTTCCGCATTTAAGAAACTGCCTTCTGCGGTATGCAGGGCTGGCCCCACCGCTGCTTCACTTAAAGCAGTGCATCACTTCTTTTTTCTTTGCTTCTACCCCCCTGAGAATCCAAATAATACTTACAGAATCATTTAATTCTGGAAAATTCACAATCTAAGCATTTATATTGCTTGCAGGGGCAAAATACAGAAAAATCAAGAGACTGATATGTGGGCAATGGGCTAATTCTGGTTTAAGAACAAATGCATATATTGTTACTTTATGTGTATTTATGATTGTATAATAACTCTCAAAATTTTTTTAAAAGAGAGGGACAGAGCAAGAGAAAGAAAATCAATTTAACTTAGATTTTCATGTGGCTTTCATTGCTCCAACACTTCATTGTGTATGTGGTGCTGGGATTTGAACCACTGGTGTCCTTGCGCATGCCAGACAAGCAGCTTAACCACTGAGCCACCACTCCATCCGCTGTACGTCACTATTTTAACAGGGATGGTAAGAGAAAATCAGTTTTATTTAGTATTTCATGTGGCTTTTGTTGCTCCAACACCACATTGTATATGTGGTGCAGGGGTTCAAACCCACGTCCTTGTGCATGCCAGGCAAGTACCGTAACCACTGAGCCACTGCTCTAGCCCCTGTAGTACATCACTTCTTAAAGCATCAACAGCTCAGCTCAGAAGTACAACCCAGAGCCTTTCTCCATGGCACCATTCAAACAGGAATAAATTAAAGGGCGCATTTAGAATGCAAAGCCATCAGCTGTTGGGGCCAGGCTTGCAAAGGCCTCCGAAGACTTTAAGACTTGCTTCCAAGTTACGGTGTCAGTTGGACAACTGTCATCCCCCTGCACTGTTGGCATCCTGCTCCTTCCTGTTTAAATAAGTGGCCTCCGCTGGGAGACTGTAAACACTGTAATTAGCAGGAAGATGTGTGAATTAGTATTAGGCTCCTGGGAGATCTTTTATGGAAGTCATTATCCAGGTGTCTTGGCTTCTGCTGAGATCCTTTGTTGCTAATGTGAGTGAACAAAGGGAATCCATGGAACAACTATTTCACTGCAAAAATGATATTTTATTCATTAATGCATCACATAATTTGTTGAGGCCCATGATGTAAGTACTGGGGAAATCTTGTTATTAGGAGTTCAATCACTCAACTGCCATTTTGAATCTCTGAAAAGGTTCTTTTGTTTATGATTGTCATTATCCAGAATTGGATAAAATGCAGAATTTCAAAGCAATTTCCAAGAAGAAATAACCAATAAAACTGCTATATAGTGCGTGGGAAAGGCCTCTCTCATACGCTGACAGACATGGACAACTGCTGTCATTTGAAGACAGGATCTTATTAACCTGCAGTCTTTCTTGTAGAAATATAATACCCTAGCAAGGGGATTGATATGTGTACAAAGAATTTCCTTGGGAATATTGTACCTAAAAGGGACGTAACAGAAGCCATACAGGAGTTTAGCAAGGGAAAACATTGCCGTGACCCCCCCCCCAAACAATGGAACAATATCTGGAATAAACTATGCCTTCTATTGAGAGCTATCCAAGATTTAACAGATGAAATAAACTCAGTTGTCTGCCGAACATTCTGCATAGCCAATCTGGAAATATCAACACCCAACTGTTAACAGGAAGTAATCCTGTAGTGAGGACAGAAGAAAGACGGCTTTTACTTTTTAATTTTTTTAAATAAGAGGGACAGTGAGAAAGAAACAATTTTAGTTTTTCATGTGGCTTTCATTGCTCAGACACTTTGCTGTGTATGTGGTGCTGGGGTTTGAACCCACTTACTAGCATATGCTGGTCAGGCACTGTAACCGCTGAGCCACTGCTCCAACCCTGGCTTTTACTTTTGATTTCATAAACTTTGGCATTATGTTAAGGAGATTAAAATATTTTAAAAGCACATGGATCAGTGGGAAAAGAACTATTTAGCAAATCTAGGCTGTTGCTTCACCACCGATAGCATCTACTCTCTTGGCCATGATGATGAAGAGTGTTGTGGGGAGGCAGTATTTAAGATGTGGACCCAATCTGTTCAGTATGAGTGAAATATCCCAAACTTGGACTGAAGGGCTGAATGTTTTCTGATATGTGGAAGCTAGAATACAATCTCAGATTGAAAGTTAGCTAAGCTAAATAACACTTCAACATAGGTGAATTTGTACATGAGCAGGGGGAACCATAACTATGACGGTAGGGGGAGGAGAGAAGGGACGGGAGGGAGGGATTAGGGGGTATCAGTGCAGCTGGAGGGAGCAGGGGGTTATCAATGCACTTGGGAACCCTCGACTCCCCTGGGAAGCCCAACTGACATGGGGGTAAAGTAGGGGAAACATGGGAACAGGGAGGGGTCAAAGCAGGGAGACAGTGGACTGGCATCATCAGCCTTAACTTACTTTGTCAATATCCATGTGTTCACGAATGTGTAAAAGTGATTCCCTCCAATATGTAAGACTGTGTTGAACAAATAAAAAGTAAGTGTGTTGGGACAGAAGAATGTGGAGAGAAGGAATGAGCACACATTCACATCCCTCCCCACAGCCCTGCAGGATACCCACCATGTCCCCAGAGGTCACTCTGGATCTTCCTCCCTCCCTAAAGTTCATCTACTCGTTTCAAGCATTGCCATCCCTCATTAAATGAGGGAACAGAAGTGTAAATTTATACGAAAAACTCTTAAGACACTTTCACAAGATGTCAATTTTATAAATAAATGATCCTGGAAAAGACCCTTTAAAAATCACCAAAACAGTGGGCTGGAGCAGTGGCTTGGTGGTTGGAGCACTTGCCTGGCATGCATGAGGACCCAGGTTCAAACCCCAGCACCACATACACAGCAAGAGTGGGAGAAACAAAGTCCAGATGAAAAAAAAATGATTCTCTTAAAAAAATCACAAGACAAGCCTCCTTTGCGTCCTGTCATGTCAAATCTAGACTTTGATCTTGGTATTTTTTGTGTTTATGTAATGAAGTGAAATTGGTATCGGTGCCATCCCCTTGAAGTAGCCTTCCTTTCCCTGTGATGTGAAAATGACCCTCTTTCTTGGTTTCAGTTTATTGGAAATACATTGCCATGCTCCCTGTTCTTGGTGACTTTTTAAAACCTCTTCACCTGCATCAAGCCACTCCAAATTTGGAAATGCCTAGAGAACCAGTTTTATGCCAAAATGCTTTCAAACGCTGCATGGATTCACATGTTGACATACAATCTTAAGTTAAAGGGAGGTTTGGTGCTGATGTGAGAAATTGGATGGCATAGACTCTCCTGAGACTGCCAGGAATACGGGGATTGCCTACAGGGTAGCTAATTACAAAAGGTGTCACAACTGCCAACACCTCTGTCCTCTGCTGGACATTTAATACAATTACGGTTGCCTTACAAACGCTTGAGGAGAACAACTCAATATCTGGGAGGGAAACTGGACTCTGCCAATCAACCCATCATTCGTAATGCCCGTGTTCAAGTAGCCAGGTGCTCCCTTGGAAGAACATTCTACACCTCTAAGCCCATGGGACAGAAGATGCAAAAGCCAGGATATTTTTTGTTACAAAGATTTTCTTCCATAAAAATTTATTTGGGGCTGGACTGGTGGCTCGGTGGTTATAGCGCCTGCCTGGCATGCACAAGTCCACAGGATCAAACCCCAGCACCCATGTACACAACTGAGTATAAGAGCAATGAAAGGCATGTGAAAAACTCAAAAATTGATTCTCCGTCTTTCTCTCACTGTCCTTCAACCTTTAAAAATAAAGGAATACATGTAATGATTTTTTTAACTACCAGACTGTCCCAGAGAATCCACGGGCCACCCGTCCCCTGAAAAGTCACATCCACATGATGGCATGGTGCTGTCCCCAGGGACCGTCTGCTGGTGGATAGACATGAACTTGCCCAGCCCCTCCATACACTCAACCTTGACTTCTGCGGGGCCGGAGAGTCCCCTTTACCTTTCACTCGGCGTTTGCTGTGCTTCCTGGCTTTTATTTTGGCCGAGAGGCTGGAGGTCTGGTCGAGGAGTAAGGTGATCACCAGGACGCAAATCACAAATCCACTCTTTGCCATGGCTCGCAGGCAAGGCAGCCAGGCCCTCTGCAGCCCCCTGGCAACAGTTCCGGAACAAGGAGGCTGCAGGGCCACATTGGCCCTGGCTGCCTGAGGCCAGCTTTATAAAAGTGAGCGGAGGAGGTTGGCTGAGGTCCTGCTGACCAAATGTTTGAATGCCTCCGCTGGCTGCCGCATAAGGTGGCTCCTTGTTCTCAGTCTGCACATTGGGCTTTTTATTTTTATTCTGTTGTGTTTGCCTTCTCAGAGTGTAGCAGAGTTCATTAAGGGTTCTATTTTTTTTTTAATCTAAAGTCTGGGAGGCTTGGAGTCTGCATGAAGACTCGATGTGTCTTTCATGTAGAGTTCTGAAGGTTATTAAACAAAAGTTCCACGATGCCAGGGAAGTTACTTTGTGGGTGCATGAGTGATGGAGGCCACACCATCGGGCATTTAAACTAGTGGGTGCTCGCGCTGTTTTACTGATATAATTTATAAGGCCTCCCTCTGTGAAGAGTTTTGAGTGCATCGGTATGTGAATGCTTTCTTAATAACTTTAGAGTGAAAAACGAATTTAAAAGGTGAATCATTTCCATGAGAAGAGTGTAATATATCAACAATAGTTGGTTTACAAATCTCCACCACCCCACACTTTTTTTCCCTTGGAGCTACTTGAACCCCATTAAATCACATTTTCCCCACACCCTTTAATTTTTAATTTTGAGACAGTTTTGCTAAGTTGTTAAGGCTGGCCTTGAATTTGCCGTCCTCCTGCTTCAGCCTCCCTAGTAGCAGCTGGGATTACAGGTATGCACCACCACACCTGGCTTATGGTCCAGTTTTTTTTTCCTTCTTTTTAAAGGGCAGGGGTGGGGTGGGGAGAAAGAATTAGTTTTATTCACTTTTTCATCTGGTCTATTGCTCTGATACTTAGTTGAGTATGTGGTCCTGGGGTTCAAACATGGGTCCTTGCACATGCCAGGCAAGTGCTCCACCACTCCAGCCCTGCAGTCTAGTTTTGATTAACTCCAGGGACCTGGGCTGTAATAATATGCTTTGGTTTGAAAATGGATGATTAATGTGAAAACCATTGAGCTTACGATTGATCATGAGGTGTTCTTTGCCATCTTCCCAAATCCTTGAAGAAATTTCACATTACAACACAGCAGTGGAAAGTTAAGGATTATTCTTGACTCTTTGATCTGCCCTAAACTAGACTTACATGAACAAGAAGTCTTCTTCAAAATAAATCTATACTGTTTTAAGACGTTTTCCTTTCCTGTAAGACCCCTGACTTTAAAATAAAAAAAAAAAAAACAGAGAAAGAGAAGCAGTTTTTATTTAGTTTTTCATGTGACTTTCATTCCTTGGACACTTCGTGTGTACATGGTGCTGGGGTTTGAAGTTCTGCACTCACGCATGTCAGGCAAGTGCTGTAACTGCTGAGCCATCGCTCCAGCAACCCCTGACACCTTTTTTGATTTGATTTTTTTTTTTTTTTTTTGAGCCTGATCCTAAAGCCCATGCTTTCTTCTTTTTATTTTTACTATTTTTTTATGGTGCTGGGGACCAAACCCAGGGCCTCATGCATACCAGGCAAGCAATCTACCACTGAGCTATACCCCTAGCCCCACTTTCTTTTAAATTAAATTAACGGGCCTTCATTTTGAAGAGCATTTTTTAGATTGACAGAACTGTTAAGCAGGAAGGTAGGAGTCCCCATGTACCTGCTTTCTGCCCTCCAGTCCCATAGTTCTTCCTTCTAGTAACGTCTTGAATTGGGGTAGTGTATTCGTTATACCTGATACATTAGCATCCACAGTAAGGAACCATGTGGCTCAGGGTGTGTGAACATTCTTTGGTGTTGAGACGCCATATGATGTTGCCTGTCCACCATCCCAACATCCTACAGAATGGTTTTGCTGGAGCCCACACTGTGGTTCTAATTGAACAGTTGAGAATCCATCTCTTCCCTTCTTCCTGGGGCTTCTTAGGACTAGGGGTCCACAGGCTGCTCTAATCCCCAGCCTTCTCTGAATGATCAATTTCTTTTTTATGCCTTCAGATTCTCTGGGACTCCTCCATTGACCTCCCCAGTTGGATCTCTTCCCCCTTGGACTCGTATTTCCAATTTCCCATTTGACAATTTTAGTTGTATGTCTCAGTTATTTTAAACCTATTATAGTAAAATTCAAATTCTGGATTTTTTTGTCCTGAAGAAAGGACAGTGTGACAGAATCAATTTTTGAGTTTTTCACATGGCTTTTGTTGCTCTGACACTTAGTTGTGTACATGGGTGCTGGGGTTTGAACCCGTGTACTTGCTCATGCCCCGCAAGTGTCATAACTGCTGAGCCGCCCAAATTCTGGATTTTTGTGGTTGGAGCGGTGGCTCAGTGGTTACGGTGCTTGCCTGGCATGCATGAGGATGTGGGTTTGAACCCCAGTACCACATACACAATGAAGTTTTGGAGCAATAAAAGCCACATGAAAAACTAAATGAAATTGATTTCTCTCACTGTCCTTATCTCTCTTTAAAAAAAAAAAAAAAAAAGTTTAAAACAATTCTGGATTCTTCCCCCCTCCCATGAATGCCTTACAGATTAAGAGAAAAAATTTAAAGTCACTTTTTCCCCAAGGTAATAAAGAGACTTTAGCTGGGAGGAAATAGGGATTAGACTAGATTTCCTCACTCTGATGCAGAGAGGGCCCATCGCTCCTTGATTCTTTTTGTAGTGTCTCCAAAAGATCAAAGGAGCTCAGGCTTTCCAAACCTGCAACCGCTGACCCCTCCCCACCTGGTGGTCCAGCTTACTCCCTCCACAAGCTTGCCAGCAGTCAGTGCTGTGGTTGCTACCCCCAGAGATGTTGATTCATGACTTTGGTTCGTCTGTGTCCCCTTATCCCATCTGGGTCACCTAGAGCTCTTGGCCTGGCCCACCCTACCTTGGCTCCTGCCCAACTCCAGTGACAGTCCCATTGGTGGCTAATGCGATGGTTGCTGTCCACTTCAAGGCCCCGAATCTCTCCATCGTACTTAGCCTGAAGCTCAGACTTCTCTCCGTGGTTTCCCAGGCCCTCCTACCTTCTGAGACCTCACTCAGTTCTTCCTGGGGGCTTCTCCATCAAAGACCTTTGGCCAATTTTGTTTCATTTCTAAGTCAGTCCCCTCACCCCCACTGGGCCATTCCACATGCTTTTTCTGTCTCTACCTCATCCCTCCCAAACTTCAGTTCTTGGTGTGTGCCATTTTGACAATGGCTGTCTCCTTCCTGTCCTTCAGGTTTAAACTCTGACTAATTATTAGTGATTTAGAAAACTTTCTCATATACTTATTGGCATTTTGGACTTCCTCCATTGAGAAGTTTGTAGTTAGTTCCCTAGCCCATTTATTGATTGGATTATTTGTGGTTTTAGTGTTCAGAGTTTTGAGTTCTTGGTATGTTCTGGACATTAGCCCTCAGTTGGAGGCATAGCAAAGATTTTCCCCCATTTTGTAGGTTATCTTGACCCTCTTGACTAATTCTTTAGCTGTGCAGAAGCTTTTCAGTTTATGGAATCCCACTCATTGATTCTTGGTTTTAATTCTTGTGCTGTAGGGGTCTTGTTAAGGAAGGTGGTGCCTACATTGATGTAATAGTGTTGATCCTATTTTTTTTCTTCTAGCAATTGTATAGTTGCTGGTTTAATTTCTAACTCTTTGATCCGTTTCAATTTGATTCTTGTTCAGAGCGAGAGATAAGGATCTAAATTGAGTTGTCAGCATATAGCTGTCCACTTCGTCCAGCACCATTTGTCCAATAGGCTGTCTTTCCTCCACACTATATTTTTGCCCCCTTTGTCAAATATCAGATGGTTAAAGATTTTTGGGTTTTTTTTCTTGGTATCTTCTAGTCTGTTCCATTGGTTTTCGTGTCTGTTTTGATACCAATACCATGCTGCTCTTACTACTCTACCCCTATAGTATAATTTCAGGTGAGGAATTGTGACACTTCCTGCTTCCTCTTTCTTGCTTAGTAATGTTTTGGCTGTTCTGGGTCTCCTGTTATTCCAAATGAATTTGAGAATTGCTTTTTCTATATCTGTGAAGAATGTCATTGGTATCTTGATGGGGATAGCATTGAATCTATACAGAGTTTTCAGCAGAATGGCCATTTTGATTATGTTGATTTTGCCTAACCAACAACATAGAATGTTTTCCCATCTACTCAGGTGTTCTACAATTTCTTTTCTTAATGTTCAGTTGTTTTCATTGTAGATAACCTTTATATCCTTTGTTAGCTTGATGCCCAAGTATTTTATTCTTTCTGAGGTTGTTGTGAATGGGAGGTTTTTCTCGATTTCTTCAGCGGAATTGTTGCTGGAGTATACAAACCATCTCACTCCTGTCAGAGTGGCAAAAATGAATATGAACAATAATAGATGCTGGAGGGGCTGTGGGAAGAAAGGAACACTATCACATTGTTGGTGGGGACTGCAAGCTTGTTCAGCCACTCTGGAAAGCAGTGTGGAGACTCCTCAAAAAACAGGGGTTGAAACCACCTTATGACCCAGCTATCCCACTCCTGGGTATTTTCCCATAAGAGCTAGAATCAGCTTAGTACAGACACACAGCTACATCAATGTTTATAGCTGCTCAATTTACAATAGCTAAACTATGGAACTGACCCAGATGCCCCTCTCTGGATGAGTGGGTTCAAAAACTGGTACATATGCACAGTGGAGTTCTACTCTGCTGTTAAAATGACATCATGGCATTTGCAATCAAATGGACGGAGATGGAAAAAATTATGCTGAGTGAAATATCCCAAAGTTAGACTTAAGGGCCGAATGTTTTCTCATATGTGGAAGCTGGAGTAAGATCTAAGACAGATTGAAAAATTAGCTAAGCTCAAAAATAAATTCAACATAAGTGAATTTTTTCATAAGTGGGGGGGACCCAAACTATGAATCTGGGGGGGCAAGGAGGGGAAGGAGGGTTTGGGAAGGGTTATCAATGCAGCTGGAGGGAGGGATTAGGGGATTATCGATGCAGCTGGGAACCCTCGACTCCCATGAGAAGCTCAACCTCACATAAGTGAGCAAAGAGGATCGGAATATTCAAAAGTTCATATATATATGTGTTTGCTTTGTTCTATCTATAACATGGGGGTTTAGTAAAGCAGGGGAGATGTGGGAGCAGGGAGTGGTTGAAGGGGTGAGATCCTGGACTAGGATCGGCCTTAACTGAATTTGTCCATATCCATCCATGCTTGAATATGTAACAATGATTCCCTCATATGTTGAATGAATAAAAAAAACTGCTACCTGTGCTTTCTCTTTTTGCATAATCCAGGAGGCTCTACTCTGCTGTTCTCCATCAAAGTACCCCCATTTCCTTGATAGGCCTTTTCAAAATTTGGTACTCATTTTAAATCATGTGTACTTGATTGACTAGCTTGCTGGGTGGTGGTCTGGCAGTGCGTGGAGGGTAGGACCTGGGTTGGGTTAGCTTGAATATACATGAAGGACACACTTACCATGAAGCATTTGCTTAATAAATATTTACAACTGTGAGGCCGGACATCTTGGACTTCATTTCCTTCCAATCCTACCTCCTGTCCAAGGATCCAGCAACAAGGCACTTGACCAACCAAGAACATAGCAACTCAACCCGTGGAAGAGCAAGACTCCTTTGGGGAGCTCATTTTGGGGTCCAGCTAAGGTACCATCAGTCAGCACTGAGGAGGCTCTGATTGTCTTGCAGGAGCTCGGCCCTGAGGTCACATAGAGATGGGAACTTTCCTTTAGGTTTTCTTCCTCTTGCAGGGATTCCAAGTTCATATCATCCTCCAGGGGAAAATCGGAGGAAATTAGCCAAATGATGGACCTGATTGGCTATGAGAAGAGGAAGGAGGATAGGGGTCTCTGGGTTGATATGCAGCAGAGCCCATTCTCAAGTTACGGGTTTTTGTCGTCACAAATGCTCATTGACAGTAGTCAGTCTATCGCTTTAGGGACCCCTTTCTCCCCAAAGTTCAACAGAAGCCTCTGGGATGGCAGTGATCAGAAAAATCAAGAATGACACCTCAAGTCCCTGTCCTTTGAGAGGACCTGCAGTCTTCCTTGAGAGTATTCCCTTTCTCTTCCCTTCTAATAATCCTGCCTCTGCCTGAGCCACCTGTCTGAAATCTTTCTGGCATGATTGCAAGAATCGGGGTGAAGGGGGCTTTTGCTCTGCCCCAGCTTCACAATCGGCCACTGCCCTGTAATGCCTGGAATTTCCCCTGGCTATCCTTGGTCACCTTCCAATTCTTTAGATGCTTTATCTGTTCAGCCTTTTGAACCTCTATTCTCCACCGCAGATTCTTGGTGATTGCGGTACTTGGTGATTTGCTGGCTAGAGCACACTCCAGTAAGGACCAATAGTTGTCTCAACTGGAACTCAGACACATGTCGGGGTAGGAAATTGGGACAAAGCCTCACCCATTGGCAGGTGAAAGATTCTTGGCAAGGGTAATACCTTGTAGAATCTGAAGGTCTGATCACAAGATTTTGAACCATGATGCCTGATGGTGTGAATAGACCTCTTTCTCTTCCTCTTATCCTCTCATTGTTATCTCTGGAACAATATAACGACCTGGGACGACATTGGAGGCTGAAATCTACGGGGACTCTAATTCACGTCTAAGCATGATCCGGGCCCTATTTATGCCTCATCCAGTCACCTGCCAGCTGCCACCATGGACTTGTGGATTGTTCTCCTGCTGCATACCTTTAACCTGATGGGACAAGGACTTCCAGTCTCTTACCCTAACTTGGTCCTTTCTCAGTAGAAAGCAGTCAGATTGTCAGTGCCTAAATACCCTAAAACAGTCTATGCCCAGTGCCTCAGGAGGCTGAGGCAGGAGGATTGCAAGTTCAAAGCCAGCCTCAGCAACTTAGCAAGGCCCTGAGCAACTCAGGGAGAACCTGTCTCTAAATAAAAAAAAAAAAAAATAGGGGTGGGGATAGGGCTTGATAGCTAAGTGCCTCTGTTCAATCCCAGGTACCAAAGTGGGTGGGTGGGGGGAGGGACCCAAGTCCTTCAGGGGAGTGGAGAAGTAGCTACTCATCCTTGAATGTGTGGGCAGGGAGGATTGAAAACCACAGTGTCCTTATGCAGAAAGCACCTGGAAGGTGAGGGCCTCCCCCAGCCATGATTACATCCACTGTTTCACAAGCATGTCGCACAGCAACTCAGCGAGGCTCTGAGCAACTTTGTGGGACACTCTGTCAAAATAAAAAATAGAGGGCTGGGGATGCAGCTCACTGGTAATATGCCCCTGGGTTCAATCCCCAGTACAAGAAAAAAATCACACCCTACCAGGTTGCCTGGTTCCTCCCTTATCACCCCAAAGATCATCATCTCCAGCCAAGGCCCACCTAAAGAAGGCTGGTTGAGGGCTCTTCAAAGGGTAATAAGGGCCAGGAAATTGCGGCACAAGCAGGGGAACTCAATTTCCTTCAAAATCCTCTTCTATGAGCACCGACCCACCCCCTCTTGGAGGTGGTCCACGCAGTTTCTATGCTATCTGTCACAAGTCAAAAGGTGGCTCTGGGTGGGGCTCCCTGGAAGCTTCCCTGGGACCCCTGGAGAACGGGAAGACAGGAGGAAGGCACTGTCCTCCTGTCTGAGAGGACCCACTTTCTCCCTTGAAAGTGTCTCCTTTTCCTTTTCCAGTCCCTTCTAATAAACTCATGCCTGTTACTCTGGTAGGCGGAGGGAACAAAGCAAAGTTAAGCACTCATCAAAGATAAGGACGCAGGCAGTCCCTTGGCTTCTGGGTCCTGGGCAGGGCAGGCCTGCCTTCTGGAGCCTGAACAAGTCCTCTGTTGTGAGGATGATGTCATCAGCTTGTCTCCTGGGCTGGACCTGGGCTTCTGAAAGGGCTATTTAAGAAGAAGCACACGTTTATAGCCAGGGAATAGAAACTATAAAAATATTGCCTTTAGACAAAAAGTATGTTGATGAGGATTTTAAAACTGTCACCAGGTTCTTATTTTCTTTCATAAATGACTGTTTGCCACACAGTCCTTGACCACCCTGTGTAACTGGTGTGTTTATTCCACAGGTTGCTATTTTAAAGTTACTTTAAGCTGTTTTCCAGAGCCTCAGATTCTAATCCACAAATCCATCCGGCCCTAGTGCTGTTTGTCTGTTAATACTGAAGGCTGAACACGTTTGGAGGCTGTGTTCAGAGGTTCAAGGGCAGCATTTGGGGGAGGTCATGGGACTGAACTTGGATATAACACAAGTGAGCTCAAGTGCATGGGGGAAAGATTTGTTGCAGTGTTTGTGCGAAGTTTTTTTGTTTCTCCTGTAGTTACTACTCACAGCTGTGTCTGCTGAAAATGTCACTAGATTTGAAGACAATTGGTGAGAGGTTTTAGGGAAGAGGGTCATGAGATTGCGAAATTAGGGCAGCACAGAATAGGACAAAGATCAAGAACTCTAATAGTTTGACATTAAAATTTCTGATGAGTTATGTGACAGTGGCCAGATTTGTCATCTCTTTGAACCATGATGTCCTCGCCTGTCTTGCAGAATGGTTGAGAAAATGGTAGGGATATGTATAAAATGTGCAGAGCCACCATATTGTTACTGTGGGTGATCGATCAGTCGAAGGGTGCCGGTGTCCTTGGCTACAGTCAAAACACACACACACCTCACTCATCCCTGTCCTTGCCACACCCATAGAGCTTCTAAAACATGCAATTGTGCATTTATCCACTCTTCTGCCCCATATTTGACCTTGGACATGGATTCTTAGCCTCTCCTGAGATCTCAACCAGTGCATTCCAACACAAGGGCTCAGGAGCCTCAGGTGACAGGCTGCCGTGTTGGATAGCATGGTCTGGTGCCCCACAGAATGGCTGATGCGTAGTTGTCCTTTCATGGATGTGTAGGACACGAAATGATTCAGCCAAATGGCTTTGAAGTCAAGAGATGGGTGACTTAGATTCAATTACTCTTAGATGCTATGCTAGGATATTTTTTTCCCACATAAATGCAGTAAGGAAGTTGTTATCTAGTTTTATGAGAGTGAGGTAACTTCTCTTAGGTTGGTCTGAAATGGTAAGAGTTGGTCAAACTTGGATCTCTTACTCCAGAGCTTAGCTAGGGGGTAAAGTCCATCTGCTAGTGAAGGGGATTTGAGTCTTCCTGGGCTTACCCAAGAGATCAACCTGAATCTTTCTGGTAAAGTCAGGGCAATGGGATTAGAACAACATGATCTCAAGTTTAGGAGATGAGCAGTCATTAAATTCAACCTGATACTTAAGTCTGTGTTGCAGAATCCCTGCCAAGTCTCTGTACCCTTCCCCGATGGAGAACTCGCCACCCTGCAAGTCACCCAGCAGTGAGTCAGTTCTATTGTTAGAATAGAAAGTTCTTCTGGGAGAAGGTGTTTCTCTTCCTCCTCTACCCCTTTCCCAACTTATTGCAGCTAGTTCTCTTTCTTGGCAACCCATGAGGGAAGCTCACAGTCCCCAGCCTAACTCTCAAATGTCTCCCATGTACACCGTTCCTACCACCCCTGTGTTGAGTTCTCACGGATAGTTACCGTCTGCCCTCTGGTTCAGCCTTAGACATGTGGCAGTCTCTTCTCTGGGATGGTTTCTACCAGGTGATCTCATCTTGAACCAGTTCCCTCTCCTCTTTAGGACCAAGCGTTATTCTGGCTCCTTCCCATCCTGCCTGCTTGTGGAGCCTCCCAGATGTGGTACAAAGGCCACTGTATCCCTGGCATAATGAGATACCTCACCTATTTCCCTGCTGCGCACACCAACATGCAGTAGTGGAAAGTGGCACAAATGATGTCGCACAGATTGGGGTTGAATCAGGATTCTCATTTGCCAGTTCTGTGATTTGGGGGGCCCATTAACCTCTCTGGTCCTCACAGTCCTATGAACGGGGGTCATAATGACTATTCACCAACAACGTTAGGAAGCTTTAAAAGATGCCCTGAAAAAATTCAGTATAGTGGCTAACATTCATTAGAGATATTTAATATGTGGATTCTAGGTTAATAATTTCATCATCTCCATTAAAGTATCATCCAAACCCTCACCAACTTCAGCTGAAGTCCGTTCCTCCAGTCCATCTGGTTTCCACATCTACCCATCCTCCAAGTGCTGCCATGAACAGTCTGCTTTTTAAGGCAGACATTCAGTTGATCTGTTTTTCTTAGGTGTACTGACGTTTCAAATTTATTGTGAGTTTTGCCTGGTGCTGCTGCCAAGATAGTCCAAGAACACAAACAAGACAGTATTCACCTCCCCCCCATCCAGGAGCCAGGGCAGCCCACAGTGGAAAGATCGTCACAGTTCCCCTCTGTGGGCAGCCCAAGGTCGCTTGGTGGAAAGAGTTTTCAGCCTTCAGCTGATGGTAACAGCAAGGGCCTTGTTCTTCTTGGGAATGGAGAAGCTTGCAGTCTGTTTGTGTCTGGAGCAAGATGACTTCAGGTTGCAGAGGGAGACGTTAGGTCCACCCTGCTGGGTGTGAGCTCATCTTCCGCCACATCACTGGAGGAAATTTAGTGCTGGTACTGAAGTCATCTGGTACTCTCCATGAGCTGGTTCAAAGAAACAGTAACGCCGTTCCTTTTGGTTTAAATGGCACACAAAAGGGTTTGCCTTTGGGTCCTCTTTTTCTTTTGGGGTGTGGTTAGGGAGCTACTAGGGATCTGCAGTAGGATCTCACTCCTAAGCAGAAAATGTTAGAACAGTAGCTTTGTGGTTTTTTTTTTTTTTTTTTTTTTAATGACCCTCTGGGGATAGTGGCTGCAGTAGAGATGGAGATGTAGGACAACAGCTTTCACCATGCCCTGGAGAATGTAGTTTGGGTCTATCCCTAGACTTCACCTGAACCAAACGTTTATGTTTAGCTACTGTGTCTACCCGGGGTCTGTGGTTCACGCATGCACATGTACAAAAAGGCCTTTGTAAATGTAGGTGTTACAGCATTGCTCTAAATAGAAAGAAGTTAATAACTCAAGCACCCGTCAGTGGAGAATGGCTCAGTATGCTTCGATACATTTAAGTTATAGAAAACTCTGAAGCCATCACAAAGATGTGGGGAGATCCAGATGTCCTAGCATGGAAAGATCCTTAAGACACACTGTGGGATAAAAAGAATATACTAAAGAATGGAATAGTGTGTACAGGATCATCCATGCAGAGGACACGAGACTGCTGTGCAGGTTCTGTGGACGACTGCCCAGGGACACAGCGAGCAACGCTTACCAAGTAGATGGGGTACCGAACGGTTGTCTTCCTGGTCCGAAGGCTTTGTCCACCCAGTGGGTCGTCTGGGTCTCTGCTGGAAACCTCCCGATTCTCCCCTAATGTCTAGGGGCAGGAGGAAGCTGGCCGATGGCCCAGAGGCACCCTGCTCTGTCCTTTCTGTGGGTCTGAGGTCGCTGCAAGGTTGCATCTGTTAGCCCGTCCATGCTTCAGGCTGTTACTCTTCATTTTAATAGACACATAATATTTCATGTCTTGCTAAACCACCTCCAATTGCTTGACTCATTACCAGTTTCTACTTAATTATGAATAGTGATGAGATGAATATTTTTGTGTGCCAAACTGGTTTTCTCCTATACTCTAGGTCTATCCTTTCTGGGTTATTTTTTTATTTTTATTTTTATTGTACTTGTAATCAAACAGGATCTCTCACACACTAGGCAAGTACACCACTACTGAACCATATCCCTAGCCCTTTTTAGTCTTTTTCTTCATTTCTCTTTTTTCTTTTTTTCTTCTGGTACTACAGATTGAATATAGGGGCACTCTATTACTGAGCTACATCTCCAATTCTTTTTTTTTTTTTTTTTTTTTTTTTTTTTTTTTTTTTTTGGTACCAGGGATTGAATCTAGGGGCACTCAATTACTCAGCTACATCCCCCATCTCCTCCCCACACTTTTTAAAATTAATATTGAGACAGGATCTCACTAAGTTGCTTAGGGCCTCACTAAATTGCTGAGGCTGGGTTTTAACTTGTGATCCTCCTGCTTCAGCCTCCTGAGCTGCTGGCCTTACAGGTATGCATCACCACATCCAGCACCCCAAGTCTTTCTAGTTATTTTTGAGTCAGGGTCTTGAACCTAGTTTTTTGCCCCCAGCCTCTTGAGTAGCTAGGATTGCTGTGCCCAGCAACCCTCGGTTATATTTGCACAAAATGTGATTCTATAAATAGATGTTCTGCTTTGGACCAGCTGTCTTTCAGTACAAGACAGACTGGGCCCCGGAGTGTTTGAGATTAAATTGTTGGCATGTGGGCCTTTTCTCATACTCTCCATATCTTGGTTTCCCTATCTATGAGCTATGCTTCAAATCTAGGATTATAATGGGATGCTTATAAAGCATTTACTTAGAAAGATGTCTTGCCTGCTGTAAGCATGGATGTTATAGTTAATTTTATGGTCCAAAGGGGATTAAAAACTTGAGATTCTTTTGGGACTGGAGCAATGGCTTAGCAGTAGAGCACTTGCCTGGCATGTATGAGAACCCAGGTTCAAACCCCAGCACCACATACACAACTAAATGTCGGGAAAACTAAAACCAGTTGAAAATATAAATAGGATTTTTTTTCTCTCTCTCAGAAAAACAAAATCAAGCTTGAGATTCTCACTACATGCTGCCAATTCTATTTAAGTATTGAGAGGAGCGAGACTTGGTGGGTCTCCGTCCCCAAGGAGGGCACTGTGATTGTATTGGGTCTGCTTCCAGGACTCGAGCTGGGCCACATCATCAGCTGGGAGGTGTAAAAGGCTTCCGTGTGGGATACCAGCTCACTCTTCTTACCTTTTCAAAGTGCAGTCCTTCAACTCTAACCTGTAGTGTGCAAATGCAGTAATGTGTGAACAGGGGAGGAAGGGGGTGAGGTCTTCAGGTGCAGGTCTGGTCTAGGAAAGACTCAGATGCTCCTAACTGGGGGAGGCCCTGTGCTACGGCTCAGCCTACTGCTCAGCCTGCTGCCATGGCATTTGGGGTTCCAGCCCTGGTAATGCAGAGTGGGTCTCCACATCCATTCACTCCCGTCTCTTGCACATGGAGGAGGAGGTGGGTGGGCCAGGGCAGACTCAGATACTCTGTGCTTGGACCATGATGTCATGTCTTAAATCCCCAAAGACCATCATCACACATAACTCTATTGAAGATAGATGCATCAATTTTCCACAGGGAAAAGTTAGAGGCAGATGTTAACTTTTTTTTTCCCCGTGGATGGAGTGTCGTTCAGTCTAGGAAGGCAAACACAGGTTTAATGAAGGATTGGGCTGGCATCTAGAAAACACTGCTCTTTTTCTTAGAGCTGAAAGAGTTTAGGACTTCAGAATGTGAACCGGTTTTTCTCTCCATTCCGGAAACCGCCAGCACATCTAATGTGGGTAAACAGGGAAGTTGACGGTGTTTGATCAGTGTCTAGTTTTCTTCTCCTGGGTCTTTTCAGCTTCTGCTTTTCCCTGATCAGCAGAGGGCCATCCAATTTGCATTGGATGCTGGTTTTGCTAAAAGGTTCCTTTAAATGAAAAACCAGACAGGAAGTGCTCCCAGAACCTGGCAGCTTGGCTGTGCAGCCGGCAGGTCCAGGAGCCAGGCTGAGCTCTGAAAGCCCCACATTCAAATGCCTGCCACTGCTTCTATTTTATTCCTGCCCGGGAGATCAGGCCACCCTCCAAAATACACGCCAGGTAGCTGAGGCTGCAGTTGAGAAACCTGGCATTGGCCCTGAGAGTCCCTTATTGGAACAAAAGGGTAAATACAGTCTCTGGTGTGAGTTCACAGATGGTAGAGTAGGGGGAATCAGCAAAAGAATTGTTTCTAACTATGAAAAATTGAAAGGAGATTAATATATTGAACTTCTAGTCCACCATTAAAATCCTGCTGTGGAAGATCTTTGATCAACACAGAAGATGCCCACAGTGTATTTGTGATGGAGGAAAAGCAGCTTATAAAGCAGAGGATGTACGGGGCGGGGAGTAGCAGACACAGGGAGATGCAGAAGTGAGAAGCGGTGTCTGACTCCAAATGACAGCAGTAGTGATTGTGGAATGTGGAAGTTTTTTTTTTCTCTCTAAACCATTTGCATAAAAATATCCATGTTTAAAAGTATTTTATTAAAATATAATACATAGCAGACACATGCCCTGATGCTTAAGTATTCAGCTTTGTTTTTCACAAAAAGAAAAACAAGGCTGTGCTATTGGGACCCAGATCAAAGAAGCTGAAGAATATTCCCAGCACCCACGCTTCCCTGTGGCCACTGACAGCACCCACTCCAGGGGAACCGACCGACCCTGGTCTCAGCACCAATTCCAGGGGAGCCAACCCAGGGCCCAGCACCGGCTCCAGAGTGTAAACCTAAACTCCAGGGCTCAAATGCATTTCCCAGGAGTTTCCTTCCTGGGACAATTTTGCCCCTGGGGAGGCACCAGCCTGCAGATGCCCACATTGTCACAGCAGCAGGCCATGAGAGTTCTGGGAGGGTCCCAGCTACACTCTATCCTCTTCTCTTGCCCTTCGCTTCTATCTCCCCTTCCTGCGTCTGTGAGCCTGGAGCTCCTGCTGCAGATGTGAAACCCACAGCCTCCCATGCTGCTCGGCCAGTTCCCATGATCCCGTGCGGTCAGACCCTGTGGTGATCTTCTCACCTGTGGGAGTGCAGCTGCACATGGGGCTACATCCTCATGGTGCTCTCCCCTGCACCTGTCTGACCCAGTACTTGAGGGCGGGGATGGTGCACAGCCTCCAAACTGGCTCCCCAGAGTCCGGCCTCGTCCCTTGGGATTCACACCTCTGGGAAATCTGGTCCCCACCTCCCGTGAACAGGAGGTAAGATGTAATGGGTAAAAGTTGTGCAAATGGGAAAGGTACGTGAGCTCCAAGATGAGGTCATAAAGGGCATCATGACTCCCGCTACAGTCTCTTGGATCTCTCATGCTGGGGGAGGCCAGCTGCCATGTTCTGAGGACTTTCAGGCAGCCCTGAGTAGAAGTCCACTCTGAGCCAGAACAACTTAGCTAACTGCTTCCAAATTCCTGACTTGCAGAAACAAGGTGAGATAATAAAACTGATTACTGAATCACTAAATTTGGGGTAATTTATTATAGGGTTAAGCCCACAGAATTGTAAGCAAATGAAGTGGTTACCCCTTAGCCTCTAAGTTTTAGAATAGTTTGTTACCTAACAATACGCAGAAAAACCCTGATAGCAATGTCCACAAATCTGAATCAGGGGTGTATTTTATTCAAAGTAGCAGAAAATAAAACAGCATGTTGAACAAATAGGGCTGAACTTTTCTCACAGGATAAGAGATCTAAAGAGAATTTTTTCTAGCATTGACTCAGCGGCTCAATATCTGCAATTCTCTTTGAGTCTCCCTCATTCACAAGATGGCTGCAGTGGCTCCAACCATCACATTTTCACAGCATCACTTTGATATTAGGGAGAAAGAGATAGTCTTTCTATGGTATCCTTTTACTAGGGAGGGAAACTTGCTTTAAGATGCTCTTTAGCTTTTCATTGGTGGTAATTGGGTCATAGAGTCATTTCTGGACTGGGGCCAAGCTCATTGTATTAGTCAGCTTTTTGTTACTACAACAAAACACCTGAGATAATTATAAGAAAAAAGGTTTACTTAGCTCATGTTTTAGAAGTTCAAAGTCCAAGATTTTGCATGTGAGTGTAGGGGGCAGAGGGAGGGTTGTTAGGGATGTTGCCTCAGTCTCTGCCCAGAGTGGCACAGCATTCCAGCAATAAGAGACTGGAGTCCGACAGTGCCCTTTGAGGACAAGCCTCTGGTGATACAGGACCTTGTATCAGGTCCACCCCTTAAAGGCTCACAGCATCTTCCCTTCTTGCCCCCATGGGAACCAAGCCTGTGCATATGCCCTTTGGAGGATACCATCCCCATCTAGCCCCACGTTCCCTGAGATCGAAGGTGCACTATGGCTGCGTGAACAAACAGGGGTCTGTGAGGAAGAGAAAGGGCAGGTGAGGGTTCTAAGGTGGACACCAGCAGGGACTGCCATGCTGACAGCACCTACTTACCCTTCAGCTCTCTGGGGAGGACACTGTGGCATGGGTCAGCACTTTCCTGCCCTTGCTTTCACCTCCTGGTGCGCAGCATCGGGTGATTCCGGAAACACCCGCTTTGGGTGGCTTGGTCTTTAATTGCCCGGTGTCTGCCCAGCTGCTCCTGGAGGGGGGGCTGTCTTTGACTTAAGGCCCAGGGTGCAGCTTGGGCACACAGTGAATCTAGAGTTCTCTGTCTCTTTACTGCTTTGTTATTTCTAGTCAATAAGGAATCATTGTGAGAAAGGCCAATTCCCGATTATCCACCGGCTTTTGTTTGCAAACCTGTCCTAGGGGTGTTCTGTGGGCTGGGTGGGTGTGACCATCTATAACCTCAGGGGTGTTCTTTGGGCTGGGTGGGTGTGACCATCTATAACCTCAGGGGTGTTCTTTGGGCTGGGTGGATGTGGCCATCTATAAGAGGGTGGCTGTTCAGCTGATGAAGATTCCCCTGTGAATGAGCAGCCCCTGACCGGGACTCTTGCTCCCTGGAACTGAAGAGGCATGACTGGACATTGATCGCACCCTCCTGGCTCAGGATCGCACCCGAGGCTTGACGAGTGCAGGAAGATGGGTTGGCTCCGTTTGTGGGGCCATCGACTAGCTTTGACTGCACTAGGGCCCCTGTCTGCACCCATTTCAGACTGGTCCATCAGCTTGAGCGTCCGCTAGCTCCTCCGTGTGCCAGGAAATGTTCTAGGTCCAAGGACCCAGGCAATCCGTGCTCTTGCAGTTCTGTGAGACCTATGCAATTTCATGTATTCTCAGTGGATGGTCACAGTCCCCTGTGAGATACTGATGGATATGGAAAATTACCAGAAATGACTCTCGTGGACCCAGACAGCAAACCCCCTACTCGCTGTTTCAAAATCTACGGACTCGGCCCTTATCAGAATCTATTGACTTGGCCAGCTCTTACCAGAAAAAAAACACACTTTACCAAAACTCCTATTTTATCCAGGAAATTCGAACCTTGACCCCCTCCCACCTCCTTCCCTCTGTATCCACCCCAGGCTGTAAGCAGCAGGGGGTGGGGGATCCCAGCCTCCACTGAGTCCCCCTCTGCAGGTTTCTCCCAATAAACCTGTGCTGCTGTTGAGCTGCTGGCCTCCTCTCTCTTTCCTTTCTTCCCCTCTTTCCTTACAGATACAATTTATTATCCCCTATGGTGATCCCCTGCAACTTTTTTTCTTTTTGATTCTGGGAACCTAGAGGTGCTTTGCCACTGAGCTACATCCCCAGCCCTTTTCACTTTTTGAGACAGGGTCTCTTGCTAAGTTCCTTAGTCTCACAAAGTTGCTGAGGCTAGCCTCAATCTTGTGATCATCCTGCCTCAGCCTCTCAAGTCGCTGGGCTTAAAGGTGTGAACCACTGTACCCTGCAAGGACACCATCTTAGTCCTGGTTGTTGGCAAAGGGTCCCTCTCAGCTCCTGGAGGCTGTCCACACTTCCAATCAGGTGGCCCTGCTCACAGCTCACTCACAACACTGAAACTCGCTTCTTTAAAGCCAGCAACAAAAACGATCTTGCTCAACTTTGCTGGAGGAGTCTTACACAGTATTACCTCGCTTAGGGATCAAGATCACGCTTGCCATGTACTACCTGAAACCAAATCACAAGTCCTGCCCCACTGTCCAGGGGAAGGGATTACACAGGGATGTAACTCCCTGGGTCCACCTTAGGGTGCATCTGTGTAAGTGCTTCCTTTGTTACCAGGCACCATGTTCCACAGTGGGGAATGCCGGAGAGCCAGGAAGGTGGCTTTTGCCTTCTTGGAGCTGACATCCTTGCCAGTTTGGAGCTTATAAGTTTTATCAGGCAACGAAATGCTCCCCATCCAAATGATGTTTGTTTTTCTTTTTTAAAGAGAGGATAGAGAGAGCACATGCGTGCAGAGAGAATCAATATTTTACCTAGTTTTTCACATGGCTTTTGTTGCTCTGACACTTAGTTGTGTACGTGGGTGCTGGGGTTTGAACCTGTGTACTCGTGCATGCTGGGCAAGCGCCGTAACCACCGAGCCACTGCTCTAGCTCTGTTTGACTTCTTGATGGTAGAAAGAATCCTGCCTGATACAACCCCATTTGTAGAGGGACAAATGGGTATGTTAGAGGTGTTCAGTATCCCATCACAGGGCTCTTTTTGGGGACCCCTAATCATGAAATGGGATCAGATTTTTGGGTGAAATTCTGGGAGGACCCGTATCCTTTCTGGACTGTGCTGTTTACAAACTGTCTGACGTTAGACACCTCGGCTTTCTGAGCATCTCCCTTCTCATCTGTGAAGCCGAGGCAGCACCTGCCCATTCCCTGCCTCTGTGTGGTTCACGTGCATCAGTACGTGAGAATGCTTTCAGGCCTAGGTGAACATTGCTAATGGCACCTGGAGACTAGCGCTGGTGCCCCAGTTCCGCGGAGGTCTCTGCAGCAGCCAATTATCCCCTGGGTGTTCACAGGTCAGCCGCGGAGGGCGGGGCCTCTGCCCTTGCTCAGCATCTCTGACCCAGAGAACTTGCTGAACAAATGCCAGTTCTTTCAGGATCTTCTGCACGTGTTCACCAAAGTGTGTGCGGTAGACGGAATAAAGGGCCCTCAAAGATGCCCATGTCCGCATTCCTGGAACCTGTGTGCTGTGAAGTTGCATAGCAAAAAGCACTTTCCAGAAAAGTTAAGGATCTTCAGAAGACAAGGTTGTCCTAGAGGATCCAGGTGGGCCCAGAGTGAGAGGAAGGTGATGTGACACCGGAAGCAGAGCCTGGAGTGGTGCCTGTGCTGGATGAGGGCACAGGCTAAGGACTGCCGGCACCTGGAGAAGCTGGGCAGGCAAGAAAGATTCTTCTGGGAGCCTGCAGCCAGTGAAGTGAAGCAGCCCTACTGTCTGTCAGCTAGGTGTTGGCCCCTGAGGCCAGTTTTTAAGTTTCTGACTTCGAGAACATTAAGGTGATAATTTGTATTGTTTTAAATTAATACATTTGTATTAGAGCAGCAGATGGAAATGAATCGAGTGCTGGTCTGGTGCTTGATGGCAGTATGTGTGGGTGTGTGCGTGCACACACAGAGTGCATGGGGGTTTGCACACCAGAGTGCATGGTGTGTGTGCATGCACAGAGTGCATGGGACCAGCTCCCACCATCTTGCAAGAATCAGTTCTTCAGTAGAGGTCAAGGAATTGACCGTGGTGTGGAGGTGAAGATAAACTAGGAGCGTGCACTTAACTGACCACTAGGTGGCAGGAGGCTTAAGACAGATCCTAGCAGGGTCCCTGCAGCCATAGGGCTGACTAGGAAGCTTCACAGGGAGCCTGGCAGGTTCTTCTAGGTTGGCTTTTATCAGAGGTGGAGGTCAGGAGGCCTTGTTGCAAAAGGCCTCACACTTAGACTTCTCACCTTGCCTTCAAATGAATTCATTTATGTTGTCATAGAAATTCATAAGTAGGAATGGAAAAAAAAATTTATGCAACTGTAGATCTGTATATATTTATAAATCGAACAGTTCTTAAATTTTAAAACTGCGCACAACCTCCAAATGGTAATGGCCGGTTCTCTGTCCTCTGGCCATCCCAGCCACTGTGAGCAGCCTGCACCCCTGACATACAGGGGCCAGGTGTGGAACCTGCGTCTCCCCAGTGCAGAATGACATGGGCCGCTGGACCTCAGGTGCCTTTCCTTTGCAGGAGGAGCCTGATCCAAAATGCAGCAGCAGGATGTATAGAGGTGCAGATTCCTAGGGTTACCAGACTCCCGGAAAGACTGTGGAAGTGCAGTGGCTGTGACTTCTTACAAGCTCTTCTGGATTCTAGTGTGCAAAGAAATTGTGAGGACCATTTTTGGGGGCCTTCCTGGGCTCTCATCTGCCCCTTCTTTGTTAGTGTACATGCAGAGGATGCCTTTTTTTTAAGATGAAGAAAGGGGGGGAGATAATCTATTTTTTCATCTGGCCTGTTTCTCCAACACCTAGTGGTATGTGGTGCTGAGGTCTGAACCCGGGTCCCTGCGCATGCCAGGCAAGCGCTCCAACCTCTGAGCCACCGCTCCAGCCCCCAGAAGGTGCCTTTTGCTTTCTGGATCACATACATGATGCAAGTTGATCACACAAATCTACCTCTTATAAAGATGAGTACCATAGGAAATAGAAATCTGCATTGTTGTAGAGAGAGCGGCTGTTGGTAATGGTATTTCACTGCCTTCGCTTTGGCCCTCCTTCTCCTCCCATGTAGGTACTAAAATGTGGCAGAATTTTTTCCCTCTAGAAATGCTTCATAAAGCAGAATAGAGTGTTCACCCACCCGACAAACGTCTCCTGGCTTCTCTGAGATCAAATCACTTTCCCCTTGCTGTAGAAATCGAGCATTGGTCTGTCTTGGCGTGGACCCGTGGGACTGTGAAGTCGATTCTCCCTCTCTGAAGCCAGAGGGCGGGTGCTGTGCTTGCTCCAGGATTTGCACAGTGGAGTGGAGTGCGGAGTGCAGGCCTGGGGTCTTCGCTATCACGTTAGCATGTGTTACTGAAAGACGCTCTGGAGTCCCAATTCTAGGACCTCTTGGAACTCATTTTTGCTTTCAAGTTGAATGTTCGTGACGTATATGCTCGTCATTGAGATCTGTTGCTATTTCGTTCCCTTACTGAGGCTGAACTCGTCAGCTGTGCTAATGAGTTGAGATCTTTCTGTGAGACAAACACTAAATTAATTGACATCATGTACATAAAACACTTAGCTAACGGGACAGTTCAACTGGCTGGAGTCCTCACTACCTTCACCGTTCACATCAGGAAAGTGGTGTGGTTATGCGCGGTTATGAGAGCCTGCCTGGGGACACACAGATGGGGCTGGGCTGTGTGAAGTCCGTGCAGTTGGACTGAATCAGTGTAATAGGCTGGCCATCCTGTTTCCCTTGGCTGCACTGTTGTAGAGAGAGCTGCTGTGGGTAATGGAATCATGGTAAATATGTCACTCCTCCTAAGGGGAGGTGGACAGTCCTTTGCTCATTATGTAGGATTTCTTTTTTTTTCTTTTTTTTTTTTTTTAAAGAAAGGGAAAGAGAAACAACTTTATTTAGTTTTTCATGTGGCTTTTGTTGCTCTGACACTTCATTGTGAACGTAGTGCTGGGGCTTGAACCTGCGTCCTCACGCATGCCAGGCAAGCACCATAACTGCCAAGCCACCACTCCAGCCCAGAAATTCTCTTTTCATTCTCTCAACAACATGGCAAGGTGGGTGGTGTTCCTCTCAGGTGGCAGGTAAAGAAACCAGTCCTCAGCATGATCGGATTTTAAAGGGACTTTCCCAGCCCCTCCCCCTTGGCTCCTCCCACTGGGATCCACGCCCTTGTGTGATCTCTTCCCCTGGAGTGACATCCGTGATTGGAAAGGGATTTTGCAGATATAATGAAGGTGGGTGTTTGTTGACTTTAGCAGGATGATTATCCTGTGTGGGTGAGGCCTAATCTTGTGAGCCCTTTAAAAGAGGGTCCACAACTTCCAGGAATGAGGCATTATGGGGTCATGTTGCGATGGCCAAAGGCTTAGGAGCATGGAAGAGGACTGTGGGCTCCTGCAGGAAATATAATCTGCAGAGACCTCGATTATAGCTGTGATGTCCTGTGCACAGGAACCAGCGAAGCCACATTTGGAGTCCTGACCTGTGGAAGCCAGGAAATAATAAATGTTCTGCGTTGTTTGAAGCCCTTGAGTGTGTGGTGACTTGCTCTGCAGGAATAGGAAAAAAATGAGTACAGAGAGATTTTGCAAATTGTCCAAAACTGTATCACACAGCTAAGTAGCAGAGACTCCGGACTGAACTCTCCAAGAGCCAGGGAATCTGAGATTCCTTTTCAACCACATGCTGTCCTTAGCCAGGTGCCTCTCACATGGCTGGAACTCAGTCATAACGTGCTGAATAAATGAAGCCAGGTTCGAGCTGTCCGTCCATCTCTGCAGATTGGTCCCTTCCATCATGTCACACTGTCCCCTAATCTGACATCACGGGGCAAGTTCTATGCTGCAGCTGTGTATCTGTCTAGCAAGCATAGCTTGTCTTTGAACATAATCTTCCATGCATCAAGACATCTGCAAATATTTACTGAGCATGGCTAAATTCTCTGCCAGACTTGGGGGAACGGGAGAGATAAGTTGCACTTGCCATGAAATAGATGTTTCTTTGAAAAGGAGAAGACAAATGGCCATGGAGTGAATGATTATAGGGTAGGGAGTACGTTCGGGTGACTCAGTGGGAAGACTATGGGGGCTCTGGGGTCTGCACAAGGGGCTTCTAATCCATGGGCCAGCTTGGGGGTTGGGGAAGCAAAATCTACATTTGCTCATCTTCGGGCAATACCAGTTTCTTGGGAGGAAGGGAAGTGTAGGCATCTCTGGGCTCATGGTTTTCTTCAACATCAGACCTTCTCACAGCTGTTCTTCCACGGTGGCTGGCCTGGCACCTTCTGGAGTTTTTCTCAGAATTCTGTAGGGCACTCTCTGGGGAACCATGACCTAGAGCTATTGAGTTGAGCAATTTGTTTTCCACTGCCAGTTAACTTTATTAGGATATTTAAGAGTGGGATATAATCCGCATCTCATCAAATTTGCCACTTGGAAATGTACAACTGAGTGGTTTTCAGTGTGTTCACCAAGTTGTGCTGTCATTGCCGTGATCGAATTTCAGGGCATTTTTGTTCTGGCCAAGCAGTCCCTGCTGGTCACTCCTGGTCATCTGCCTGTTGTTCCTAAACACCTGTTAATTCTGGACATTTCTCTGGAATGGAATGGGAGAACATGAGGCCTTTTGTGTTGAATCTTTTCAGTTAGCATCAAGTTTCCAAGGTTCCTTCATTAAACTATGGGATGTATCAGAATCGAGTGGGAATCTTAGTAAAACATAGTCTTCCTGGCTCCTCCCACTAAGGCTTCTGGTTTGGTTGGTTTTTGCACAGGAACCAAGAATCCACCTATGTGATCAGTGTCTGGGGTGATTGTGGTGCAGGAGGCCCAGTGTGCTGCCTCCGTGGAGGGGCTGGTTGAGGCTCAGCCAGGGACAGTGACAGCTGGAAAAGCTTACGGCAGATTTGAGAAGCGAGACGCCGCCTTCGCCATCTCTTTTATCAGACCCAATCAGAACCCACAGCTACCCAGTTCCTGCTTTATAACTGCTCATGGAATTCTCTGGCATCTTCCTAGAAATCATTCTACCAACTGCCCAAAATTCTGAAATGAGCTAAAGGTTGTTGGGCATGTACACTTTCGTGGAAGGTACCAGAGCATCTAGACCTCATGGGCATAGTTGATCCTTGTGGTGTAAAAGTTAAGCTACTTATCCTCTGAGCCAGGGGTTATAGATTTGAGTCCTACCAGGTATAGGGTTTAAAAATTGATAAGTAAAAATATAAGATTCTATTGGAATTTGGATAAACAATGTGTAAATTTTGGATGTCAATTTGTCTTGTACAATATTTGGGACATATTTATACTAAAAAAAAATCATTGTCTGGAATTCCAGTATAAGTGGAATCCCGTATTCTAGGTGAGACCCTTCCAGCAAGGCACTTTTTTTTTTTTTATAATTTTAAGAGGGACAGAGAATCAACTTTTTTAAACTAGTTTTTCGTGCAGCTTTCATTGCTCCAAGACTTCGTTGAATACATGGTGCTGGGGTTTGAACTCGCGTACTTAAGCATGCCACGCAAGCGCCGTAACCACTGAGCCACTGCTCCAGCCCCACCTTTTTTCTTTTCTGTGGGGTTGCTGAGTTGAGTGATGACAGTCGCGTGGACCCTGGAGGTGGATGGCTGGGGTCTGTTGCTGGCACCACATGGCTGGCCGTGCAGCCAATGCAAGCTACTAAACTTCTATGAGCCTCAGTTTCTTCATCTGTAATGTAAGCAGAGTTTCATATGGTGAGAGAATTAAATGGAAGAATCCTTGATGATTGCTTAGCAAGGGTCCTTCTTTGTGAAAACTGATAAGTATCACTGGGGACCCCTAGGACTCTTCCCAGCACCTGAGTTGACATTTAATGGGTGTGGCTGTGGTAATAGGTGTCATTAAAGTTTAGCCTTTAGGAAGCCCTGGGGCCGTTTGGGGGGTCTTCTTGGGGGTGCTGTATCAATTTTGGGACCTGCAGGTGCTTGGCAACTGAACAGGAAGCGTAGCAGTGGCGGACAGATGGTTTCCTCTCTCTGTGGAATCTCCTGGTGGGGAGGAAACAGAACTTGTGTCCAGATGATTCACTGTGGAAGCAGAGTCTGGCCAGCATTTAAATAGAAACGGCTGGCTGAAGAAAATATTGTCACCACCCAGAAGCAAGATGTGCTACCAACCTGTTGTGCGTGAAGTAGATTTCTTACCAGTGGAACCGAGTATCAAATTAGAGGCACTGGCCCTTCCTCTCAGCCAAGAGCTCTGCAGGAAAGTCAGGCCTCCCTGGCCTCCAGCCTCCCTGGCCTCCAGCCTCCCTATGCATTGGAGCTTCTGCTTCTGGCTGCACAGCAGCTGTCCTGAGGTTTAGTGCTTCCACCACGGAGCACACACGTTAAAGAACACGTGTCCACGGTGAGAGAGCCACACTCTTTCTAATACTCTCTAAAGCTTGAGTCTAGTGTGAAGGAGGCCACTTTAATTTGATGATGGTACGTCCTTAAAAGCCTTTCTAAAGCTTGCTAATCTCCTTTTTTAATAAGAGACCAACTTTGAGCTCAGACGTCAACAGGCAACAGTTTTGAACTAAACTCATAAAATATATTTTTACATTAATTTTATTGGTGTTCTTAGGGCAATTTTTTATTTTAATCTGATTTCCAGCTTACAGAGAAATTGCAAAGATAGCATAAGGGGGGCTCCTTTACATCATGTGCCCAGAGTCATCTACTGACGATGTTTTGGCCCAACATCAGTATGTGACTCTGATAATTTTGCTTTATCATTTTTATTCTATTTCTAATATTTTTTGAACCCAGAGGGAATGTTGGAGACATCCTTCTCCTTACACCTAATTACTTAAGTGTGCATTTTCCAATATATACACAATATAAGTATCAGAATTGGTTAATATAGTTACACAATGCTATTATCTAAACTGTAGTTCATATTTAAACTTTATGCTTTATCTTAACACATGTATGTATGTGTATCTGTACATACATGTATAGTATATATGTAGTATATAGTATATATAGTACACATGCTATATATGCTATATATGTGTATATACACATATATAAATGAATATGTAGTTACATAAATAATATATATGTGTTTATATATATAATTTTATGGTATGTGTGTGGTGCTGGGGATGGAACCCAGGGCCTTATACTTAGGTAGTGAAGTGCTCTACCACTGAGCTCTCCAACCCCTTCTTTTTTTTTTTTTTTTTTTAAGATAGTTTATTTTTTCATCTTTTTTTTCTCCTCCATTTAGTTGTGCACGTGGTGCTGGGAATTGAACCTGAGTCCTTGCACATGCCAGGCAAGTGCTCTACCGCTAAGCCTCCTCTCCAGTCCGTCCCAGTCCTTTTTTTGAAATTTTTATTTTGAGACAGGGCCTTGCTAATTTCCCCAGGCTGGCCTGGCACTTGGGATCCTTCTTCAGCCTCCCATGTAGCTGGGATTATAGTTATGTGCTACCATGCCTGGCCCAGTAATTTTCATTAAAGTTGTAATGTGCTTCCTTTTTTACATGTGTGCGTTTATTTAAATCGTTTACTCGCACACACTGGTGGGGTGCAGGGTGAAAATTGAGTAGTGTGTACAATAGGCAGTGGTTGAATCAGGAGATTAGCATCCCATCTCCTTCAACATCTGTCATTTCTTCATTCAGGAAGTCTTCACACTCCTCTCTTGTGGCTCTTTATAAAATATAGAGCAATCAGTCACTGGTAGCCGCCTACAGGGCCAATGAGCGCTGGAACCAATGCCATTCCTCACATTTGCTCCCACCACGGCTGCCTGGGTCCCGCAGCCCATCAGGGCCGGGTGCTGTACCTAGTCATCCTGACTCCCAGCTCCTCAGTCTCCTCCATTTGTGATAGTTCTTCACCCTTCTTGTTCTCTTGGTCTCACCCTTATCAGAGAGGCCTTCCGAGATGGTCTGGTTTTTTACTTTGTAGAACATTCCTTGGTTAGGCTTTGCTTGGCATCTGCCCTTGAATAAACCAGTTGTGCGAATGTTAGCAGAACCTTCACAGAGCGGGGTGTCCCTCAGTGCAGCCTGTGCGGGACACACGTGGGTGGCTCATGGCATTGCTGGTGTTGCCTTTGATCCCCGGATGAAGGCTCTGTCCACCCGTGCCTCACCTGGGATGTTGCCTGGCCTCGTGTTACCATTAGTAAGCAATGAGCACGGACAGACTCTGGGACTAGGTAAATAACCTGAATCTTAGTGTATTTTCACCAGCTAGCTGATTTTCTAACTCCCACCATTTCTACTTATTCAATAGGTCAATTGTAATAATCATTGGGCTCAGGATTTTTATTCATGGGTTACGGTCAGTTACTGTCATGGTTTATTTCACTGCTCTGATCATCCTAGATTTGTCCAGTGGGAGTCCTTAACCTGGCTCCATTACTTTCATATTTATTACTGCTTTCTTTTTGTAGCAAGCAATATGTAATGAAATTTGTAAAAAGTGGTGTTAATGGGATTTTAAATTATTTTAAGAAGTGAGTTGATTTACAGATCTATATTAATGATATATTCTAAGGATGGTTATAAATATTGTAAGTATTGTAATATGAATGCAGGTTATTTGAAAATTGTTTATTATTATATCATTCCTGATGATGCAATGAGTCTTTTCAATATATATTTAATGCAAAAAATTATATGTGTGTGTATGTATATATATATATATATATATATATATCACCAACAAAAATATTAATGATACCAGGGGCCAAGGTATGACGAAAATCACAAGAAGGTCAGTCATGCAAATGACTGAAGTTGGGGATGTTACACTCATACTGTGGTTATGTTGCCTTTTTTTATGGTTTTATTCATTTTTTTGCACTTCAATTATTTGACCATTTTATCCCAAACAAAAGCTTGGATTATTTCATATCTGCCCCTATTTTGGCATGCACACTCTTACAGTGCGCTTTATCTGTGATGCACCATGGAAATCCTTTGCCAGTCTGGTTGTTCTGACCTTCCTTTGGAAAACAAAGGTGCAATTTATACAGTTAAAACCAGGAAGCTGAACCACCCCAGTCGTAATAGAATCATATTGTAGAAAGCCCAGTTCAAAGGCCCTCTTTTTACCAGATGGGGTCCTTTGGTTGCAGGCAACAGAAATGGGGTCTGGCTAACTTAAGCACATAGAATTCAATTCTGAAGGTCAAAGCTTAGGAAAAAGTAGAACCAGGAGCAGCTTTGGGGATCTGGGTGTCCCTTCAGGACATCACATTTAGAATGAATGGATTCCTTTCATTTTCCCGTGTTTACATCTCTAAGTTTCCAATTTACTAGGAGAACATGTATTTGACCTTTGCTGGGTCAGGAACCCATTTGCTTGGAGATGGGGAGGATTCTTGATAAGAAGAACCCCACCCAAGGCCATGCTCCACAGGAAGATCGAGTGCCACAGATAAAACACCTCAAAATCACGAGCACGTACTACGTGCCCTGCATGGACACTGAGCATTTTGCTTCTCTCTACTGGATCATGTACACCGCAACTTGGTAACGTTTTAGTGAGAGGGTGATAAGGGCTCCGAGGTTAAGATCTAGTTCAAGGTCACACGGTTGGTAATTGCAAGTCTGGGTTCAAGCCCAGGCCGTCAGTCCTGAGTCCCCGCTTTTGATTACAGAGCTTATAAACAGAGTACGGTCAATTCTTGGCAGAAAGAGAGTCCACTCCACTCCCGTTTCATGGAGACTCTCCTATCCTCTGCCCCAGGGGTATCGCTCTGTTTTGCACCCCAGAGCCTCTCCTCACTTCCTGACAGCTCTCTCCTGGTGATTGGCATCCCTGTCTCAACTCCAGTCTCTAGACAGCGGGCTTTTTGCCAGAGGCAGCCAGGCTGTGTTTATCGCTCAATCCTTCACAACATGTAAAACAGGGCCATGTGCATAGCCAAAGCTTGGTAAATATTTGCAGACTTGAATCCAATCTCCTTAATGTTTGCCTTAATGGAGGGAGATAGAGAGGTCCTGAGTGAGAACGGGAACTTCTGATATCCTCTTAAGTCACGTAGTTAATAATCACAAGCTCTACAGGCCAGGTGCTGCGCTGAGTTCCTGCCATGCTAGGATGTTAATCTGAAAGGAATATTGGAGATCCCCAGACTGCTGCTCCTAAGCAAAGGCCATCCTCAGAGCAGCTCTTCATATCAGCAGTCTGCTCGAGCGTCCGCCTGGACTCAGTAGGTGTTTATGCTTGGTTTGCAAAAGCTGAAGAAACCACGTGTATTGGTGTCTGTGTTGGCCTGATTCACTTTCCCCAGCACAGTCCTTGAAGTCATCAGAACTGCAGGGCCCCCTCCTGCTGGCCTTGGATAGAGTTTTCCAGAGTTGGAAAAATGGCAATAATCCTTTCTTACTTCCTAGGAAGACTTTAGAAAACCTGAGAAGGGCTGGCCCCAGATGTCGTTTTAATTATGACACTGTCTTAGCTTTTGGATAAATTTTTCCAACTTAAGTGGTAATGCGTGTTCTGAGTGACTTGGTCACTTGAGAGAACTTGACTTGATTTCTGGGCCCAAATTCTGGAGGCTCAGTTGCTGACTGTGTAGTTTGGGATATTCTATTTAACTTCTCTGATCTTCATTTTATCATCAGTGACATGGGAACAGTATCGTTTACTTTAGAGGGTTGTTGAGCGTCAGCAAGTGAGTACATGTGAAATGCTGTCTTTATTTGGTTCCCCCAAAGTAGTTTCCAAGGCAAAGACTGAGGTGGCAGGGGTTTATTTGGAAGGTGATGACAGGAAGTAGGAGCAGGGCAATGGGAGGATGAGATAAGGCAGGGGTAAGCCAACAAGGACCACTAAGGAGGAAGTTGATGGGTGGGCAACCTGGAATTGATGCCACCAAGGGGACTCTTGAAATACCACGTGCAGCAGAATCACGATGCCAGAGACAGAGACTCTGGGCCATTTATAAACCAGCGTCCATCATCTGCTGGAGGAGTCTGCCCCTGGGGCTGCTATTACCCCACTCTCAGCCATAGTCATTCTAGGTTGCCCGTGTGCATGAGTGTCTTTGAGGCTGGAATAAGCGTACAGGTACAGAAAAAGACCAATGTCGGTGCTCAAAGTGGGAGCTGTCATTATGCCAGAAACTTGAGAGTGACAGGTGAAGTCTGGTGTACCATGACACGGATGGTGGGCATCCGTGGGGTCTGCTGCAAGACCTTGAAGCAGCATCTGAGACACAGTACTCGGTGTACTCTAGCTGGAGTGGACACAGGGTTAACAGCCCAGCCTCCTTTCCTACGATGGTCTGGTCTTCTGTTCCTTGACATGGTTTTGGTATAGCTGTCAATCAGCTTGCTTGATCCTACCTTGGCCAGCCACCGGAGTGGGCACACGACCCAGGCCAGCCAATCAGAATAGCCATTCCTCTGCTCAGTGATTGGTTTAGGGATGGGCGCTTGACCCAAACTGGCTAATCAGAGCCTTCTGGAGAGCACCTTGATTTACACTATAGTTAGTGGAGAGGAAGTTATCTCTTCCAAGAATGGAGTGGGAGCACACCTAGGAACACTAGTCTCCTGTTTACCACCTGCTGGGGAGAAGTCTGTCATGTGGAGTCCTGTGTGTCGAACTAGATTGAGTGTACGTGCATAGGCCAGCTAATCTCTCTGAAATTTAGCATCCTTATATGTAAGTGGGGAGAAGATCCACGGTTCAAGTGGTGTTGTATTTCAGCTAGAGTATATATAAAATTGTGGGCAAATAGCAAACCCTCAGTAAATGTTTTGTTTTCATTGTTTGTCTAAATTCCATTTTACTCTATGGAAATCTAACTCTGAGCTGGAGCATTAAAAACAAAAGAAAACAACAACAAAAAACACGAAAAAACCAATTCAGTCTTTGAATGTGTTGGTGACTCTGCCACGGGAGTTGTCCCTTATGTGATTTATTTTCTGGAGCCTTCTCATGGAGGGGACTCCCCATGTCCTTAGGAAACGCCTACACCACCAGCCCCACCTTGTTTAACTCTTCCTAAGAGGGATGTGTTCCTCTCATTCCAGGCACAATAGTCCAGTGGCTGCCTTAACTCATGGCCAAGTGGATATGGAATGGACCTTGGGAAATCAGCCAATATGGCGCCCCCATCTGTTCTTCCTGTCTCTCAGCTAGACCACGTAAAATAGTGTCCATTTTGGAAAAATTTCCCATAGTGCTCTTGAGATTATACTCCAATAAAACCTTGGTTAATCCTTTTGTTTTTCATACAAAATCTAGAATTCTTGAAGTGATATTCATGGATGTTCCATGACCCATCCTATCGATCTCTTTTCTCCTGATCCATGCAACAGCTAAGTGGAACGTTCCAAGAAGCTACCCTGAGCTTCCTCACTGAGGTGCCTGAAGATAATTCCTTCTTCTGGAACTCTCTCCATCTGTTCCATATGGGTGTTTTTCATCAAGTACAGTCTTGCTCTTTACCACCCATCCCACATAAGCTCTACCAAGTCAGGTTCTACAAATGGATTGCCAATTGCACAAGAGATAAAGCTGATTTGTTATCACATATTTGAAATGTGAACTCCTGGATAACAGTAGCTATGCATTTTTAATTTTTGCTGCTAAAACATTAAAAAAATACTATGCCAGGAATGTGCTAGGCACATTCTGTGTTCTGTGTTTGTTGAATGACTAAAAAGCCTCATTTGAAGACATTCATTTTCTGATTTCCGGAATGGAATTTATGATGTTTCCAATCAGGTTATAATCTACAATGTTACATGGGATCTTCACACTAACTGTAGGATGTATATATCACCGTTCTTCTCATTTTAATCAGGAGAAATCTCAGATGTCAAGCAACAAGTGTGACCCCTAGTTGGAAAGGCCCCAAGGCTTTTGCTCTCCCTCACTGCATGTGCGTGGGTGCCCATGCCTGCGCTGGGGGTTCATGGCTCTTCTCTCAGATACTCCTTTGGGTGTTTGGATGCCAGTTGGAGTATTCTGGGGACATATTTCCCAGCATCTTTGCCTGGCTGACAACAGTGGCTTTGCTCATTCTGCTCATGGCAGAAAATGCAAAACACTCACTTTTTCTCCCAGAAACACATCTGGAAGCAGATACTGGGATCCATGTGCTTTCTGTTCTTTAAGAAAAGGAGAAGCAGCTACTGAGCATTTCCCAAGCATCTCCGTCTAAGCACAGGCAACCGGGAGCAGGGGAAGGAAGCCCATGTTTACTGAGGGCTTACCCCGGCTGACCCTGTGATGTGTGGGTGAAGCTTGTGGATGGCATTCACCAGTCTTCCAAGACTTCCCTGAAGAGCCACCTGCTCCACGAGGACTTTCCTCCCCCTCTTCCTTCCTAGAGTTGACCCCTCCCCACTTGATGTTCCCACCATTGCATCTTTGAAGTTATGTTGTATATCTTGGGGTCTGTTTCTGCCCTTCCTCTAGCTCTTGCCTGTCCAGATGGTAGCCCCCAGTCACAGGTGCTGTTGGACATCTGAAGTGTGTTTAGTCCAAGTTGGGCAGTGCCATACATACACAATGCACACCTGAGCGTTTGGAAACGAAAGGCAGAATGTAAACTGTCTCATGTCTATATTGACTATGTCAAAATGTTTTGTATACATTGTATTAAATAAGACATTAAAATTTGTTTCTATTTACTTGTCTAATGTGACTACTAAGAATTTTAATCTGTGGCTCAGGTTATGTTTCTGTTAGATGGCACAGCTCTAGACTCCTGAATTTCTTGAGGACTGTGTCTTATTTTCTTTACTATTTCTAGGACTTAGTAAATGTTGATTGAAAATGTGTCCAGCAGACATGGGGTTCTCTGTGACATACAGCCCATTTTTTTTTCATCTCCAATGAAGAAGAGACCTGAAATTCTGCAGGGAGACCCCAGTGGAGCAACACATCTAGGGAGACAGTGAGGCATTAGAGCGTCTCCTCCAAAATGCAAACTCTGCGAAATTCTGCTCTGCAAGGGAGGAGACCAGTGAACAGAAAGGAAAGGGGTGCCCTGAGCTGATGGGACAGCCAGAGCTGGTTACATTACTGCTATAGCAACAGCAGACTACTGTGAGACTTGAGGGTCTAATGTTGTGATTGGGCAGTGGGAAGGGTCTTACTAAGGCTGGGATGTAGTTTGTAGAAATCCTCAAAAGCTTTCCCTTTGATTTTTTTTTTTTTTTTTTTTTTTTTTTTTTGTGGTGCTGGGGTTTGAACTCGTATACTTGTGCATGCCAGTCAAGCGCTGTAACCGCTGAGCCACCGCTCCAGCCCTTTCTTTTTTTAAAGGAGAAAGAGAATGAATTATTTTTTTTTTTTCATCTGGCCTGTTTCTCTGACATTTAGTTGTGTATGTGGTGCTGGGGTTTGAACCCAGGTCCTTGCGCATGCCAGGCAAGTGCTTTAACCACTGAGCCACCACTCTAACCCCTTTCTCCCTGATGTTAAAGAGAGAGTTCCCAAGAGAAGTTGCAGCATGAGCTGTGGGCACTGCCTCCAGGTCCCCTTACCCTTCCAATAGGCCAGTGGCTTCTTGTGGCCCTCTGTCTGAGGCCATTGCTTGGCCAAAGCGAAATGCTTGGTTCATCCAAGGGGAAAGACAGGAGAGGAGAGGAGTCGGCACCTTGTTGGGGGTGGTCCTCGCAGGTGGACGGCATGGCAGCCCCCCCCACACGTGGGCAAATTGGGGTGGGCATGATCTCCTGCAGCGGTAAGCAGCTCCCGGCACCCTGGCTTGGCTCCTTCCCTGCCCTGCCTTCCCCCTCTTCTACCTGGGCTCCTCAGGTTCACCTCCCAACTCTGCTTGCATCCAAATTTGTTCCATCATCTGCTTCTGGAGGACCCGCACCAGGACAAGAGCAGCCAGGGCATTTAGTGCCTGACTCCTGCCCTCCTGTGGGCTCGGTGCTTCCTCCCACCGACCTTGAATTTGCCTCTACACTCAAGGCTTCACGTGGCTCCATTGCACATCCTCATTTCTTCCCTAGAAACCCAAGATTTATCTGCTTGGCACCCAAAGACCTTCAGACTGGGTACCAACTTGCAAAAAGTGAGGAGTCTCCTCTCCACCCTCACGTTCCTGCATTTCAGCTACGTTGCTCTCTTGCTTCCTCACCTTGCTCTTCCGCAAATGTGTCCCTGGGCCCAAAATGGCTTTTGAAATATTTCCCTCCATTGCTACCCTAACCTCATCCAAATTGCTAAGAAAAAAAAAAAATAGGTAACTTCCAAAAGCTAGAAGGCCCCCTTCCCATGCTTGGCGTTAGAAGTGAAGATGTAGATTTTAGCTTATGTTTCAGGTTTGTTTCTGGACTATGTTTAAATGACAGCGCATCGGTATTGGCCATGGGCAGTAAAGAGATTTGTGCAGAGAATGTAGACGCTAAATAAGAAAGAATATGAGAACATCCTTAGTACAGTGACTTGGTACAGTGACTTAGTACACTGACAGCGTCATTCACACAGTGTGTAAATTCAGATTTATACTTGGGGTATTTTATGGCTATGGGGTCTGGCTGCCTGCTGAAAAAATATGGTTATAGCACAGTGCAGCCTCCCGGATGATGAATCCCTGCTTCGTGAGCTACCAGCCTGGGCAGTGTACTTCTCTATATCTCTTGGATATCCTTGAGAATGTTAGATCGTGCAAATGGAAATTGTCGAGATGTGTGCTAGGACACAGAGATGGAGGGCTGGGGGGAAAAAGCTTCTTGATAAATATTTGTTCCTATAAAACAAATATGGAGGGCTGGAGCAGTGGCTCAGCAGTTATGGCACTTGCCTGTCATGTGCAAGTACACAGGTTTGAACCCCAGCACCCATGTACACAACTAAATGTCAGAGCAATGAAAACCATGTGGAAAAACTCAAAAATTGATTTCTGTCTCACACACTGTCCTTCTCTCTCTTAAAAAAAAAAAAATGTGGAAACATAAACCTGAAATCAAGGGAAGCAGAATCCTTATAGTGAGGGATGGCAATTTGAAATGCATTGTTTTAGGTTATTTAAAGGGTGAGGCGGGGAGGTGGGGCTTAGGAGCACGGATTCTGCATGGAGGTACAGGTGTGGCTTGAGTTTGAGTCCTGGCTCTTGCTAGCTTCCACCTGGTTACCTGTGTGTGGTTGTAATGATAGACATCACCTCTTTGCACTGTTGGGAGGGTAAGTGAACAAGTGCGTGCACAGCTCTTCAGTAGCATGCAGTAGGTGCTTTATCAGTAAGTCATTAGGACCATTGTTGCATTTTATTAGTCATATCTAGATCATCATCATCATCCTCCATGTTTTTAAAGCTGTTTTTTTCTTGCCTTGAATGACCTTGAAAGTCGTTTCTAACTTTTTGATGGACAGAATAGTCGCCTACGTATATCACAACACAACCTGATTGGCACATGCATTAGCTCCCATACTTATGCCAAATGGCTTTTCAGAGTGTCTCATCCAGTCACTACTCTTTCTGTGGGGTTTTCAGCTTCCACTGAGGGCTGTCCTGCCATGTTTTGATTTTTCTTTTCTGTTACCTAGACATTGCATCCTAGCAGTGGGACTCTTATCATTTTTTTTTGTGTGGATTAAATGATAGAGGAAGAGGTGATGCTATGCTGAATACTTTATTTATATTTTTATGTAAACATAATTTGCTTTGTAGGCACAATATAACAAAAGCTCTAAAGCCACAAACACAGTAGACGATGTTTCAGTTCACTCCAACCAAGCTTAACTCACGAGAAGCCTTTGCAGTTCCTTTAAGGCAAACCGAGACGCTCTTCACGATCCCTTCAGAAAAACAACCAAGAGTCGGGAAAGGAGCTTGCGATGAGAGTCCATGGAATGATGAATTTAAATGTTCCCCCATTCTTCACAGCGGAAACCCAGGTTTTCGGTCAAACTCCAGCTGTCTCAGTCCGTATCCTGAGAGGAGAGGGTTTGAACCAACGGGTCTGACAATGATGCTGGATTAACTTTGCTGGCTAACAGAACAGGTGTGGGGAGCAGGGACTTCCATGCTTCTCTTTGGAGAAAATTAGGGCCACCTGGATTCCGAGTGGGTCTGGCCTGGCCCCTGGAGGTCAGCCTGCTCAGGCCAGTGGCTCTCAGCTCCTCCAGCCCTTGAAAATGCCGTTTCTGCCCTGCTTACTAGGATATCACTTGGATGCTGGTGGTTCTTCTAAGACCTTTCAGCACGGTTATGGGAGAAACACCAGTAATAGATTAAACACCCATTCTCTCAATGGTCCGGGAACGGGACCACTGCTGATCCTGGGGTAGGAAGAGAAGGTGACCTTGGTGTCCTCTCTCAGGATACTGTCATCCCTTGGCTTACCAGCGGGAGCACCCTTTCCTGCCTTCATGCTCTACAGACATTCACAATGACAAGAGGCTCCTTCAGATAAATATTTGGCATAAATAAGTCAACACCACAAGCTTAGGATAGGAGAAAGAATGTGACAGACAAGATGACATTTGTTACAAAGAAATTTGGGAAACTGAACAAGCAATCATTGAAATGCGTCCATTCTCATGCAGGGACCCTCTTAGGTTTTCCAGAATGCGAAGAAAGTTGGGGTGCTAATCACCTGGGCATGTGGGGGAGCCCTCTTAGGTCTTCCAAAAGCAAAACAAGTTGGGGTGCGAGTTGCCTGGGCTCCTTGTGAGTGACAGGTTAGCCATTTGGCCAAAAGGCCTGGAAGGAGGGAAGGGGATGGGGAGGTTCCCTCCCCCAGGGTGCGTGTGTCCACAAGTCCAGTCAAATGGGCAGGTGGTGGCTGGGGTTTCTCCGTTTAGGAGCTGGTGAACAGGGCATGCAATCAAGCAGTTTGGTTCCTGATTTGCAAGGAGCAGGGGCCCTGCAGAATTGGCACCATGGTTTTGTGTCAGAGGGAAGGAACTGCAAATTTGGCATCAGGTGCTGAGCAGCCACCTTCTGTATCACCAGAGTTGGTTACTTTGCTGGAACATGCTTTAGCAAGACAGAGGAGATGCACTGATCTTTTCCAAATATGGTCTACAGGGGAGCTCTTCCTAGAGGCAGGGTGATGGCCTGCTACGGGAAACAGAAATCGATAATGCTGATGGCAAATCTCAGTGGTGACATTTGAATACATGGGGTAAGCTTTCTAAAAATGAACATGCCTATGGGGAGGCTTTTGTTCACAAGAGGTGGCTTCAGAGGAGAGATCTCTATGGCTGGTTCCCAAGCGCAAGTTGAGAACCCACTTTTCATCCTGAAAAACCCAGACCTGCTTCCCCGTGTTTGGATGAGAACCAACGTGGATGTGAGAGGAGAGTGGCTTGGACCTTATGGACCATGACAGTGGGGTGGATGTCAGGAAGTTGTCTCTTAAAGGGAGAGAGGAAAAAGTACTAGTTGGAGAGTTTTTAAATTTATGGGCTCCCAGTAACCTCTCCTGGCCTACCCTCTTTCTCCTGGCCAAATTGGTGAGTGTTCTGGTTAGAGGGATAGGTGGCTAATGGCAAAGAGTGTCACTGGCCTGAAGAGTGCTATGACCTGGACAGGGCTCTGTGACAATACCTTTCAATCCAAACACGTCCTTGCCCACATGTGGTGTCTTAGGTGTCGGGTTTGTGGGCTCTCTGCAAGGCTATTCTAGAACCATCAGGAAGGACCTGAAGATGGATGGTCTGGATACAGGGGAGAGGGGAGCGTTGTGATACACAGGTCGGGAAGGGATATAATACTGTATGGAATGGGCTTGGCACTTAATTCCAAAAAAACAACAGTGATCAACAGCTTCTTAGCTCAGCTGACTGCAGACAAATACAACACGCACTGGACTACAGCATTGGTTTACTGGGGCAGAGAAGAGTTTTGCAGCCGGTCCTCTTCCTCTAAACCATCCTTCACCACTTCCTGTCTGGGTCCTGGGTTACTGGATAAAGGGCATCCGCTCCTTGTTCTCACTGTCGCCCTCATGGTCCTCCTCCTCTTCCCCAGCCTCGCTGGTCTCCGTGCTGTCATTGGCCATCTGTAATTCAACGGAGGCCATTACGGGGGCGCTGCGACCCACCCTTCACCTTCCCTGAGCATCTGATGAAGGCACAGGGGTAGAGCTTCACGCCCAGAGATAGAGAAGGTGCCTCCTGTCCCCATCACAGTACCTGCTGAGCGGAGCGGAGCAGAGTGCGGAGCTTTGAACTTGGGCTGCTGCTTTTCCATCGCATGCCTGCTTTAGCGCGGCCTTGCTGGGCCCATCCCCACTCTTGTGGTGCCCTCTGTTTGCCCTGACTTCACACTCTCTAGCCTTGAAGTCCAGGCTCCTCCCAACACCCCAAGATGCTCCAGGCACCTGCTGTGCACATTCTGTTTCTTTGGGTTGCGGGGTAAAAGCTGCCTGAGTGTCAGAAACAAGGACAGTGACATATTTAGGAGCAGGCCCAAGCTCTTGGCCTGAAAGGTGGGCTTTTCAGCACGAGCTTGGGTGAGAAACCCCCTGGTGAAATGAGCCTCTGCCAGCCGCAGACCCAGCTTCTGCGTTTAGACGGGCGGTGCCTCCAGGGAAGCTGGTCACGCCAGCTCCGGGGCCTGTCTCTCCTGCTATGGGTCGTGCCAAAATGGACTTGTTCACATGTTTAGGCCACAGTGTCATGGACAGGGGACAGGGAATCCCAGCCCTTCCTCCCTAATTCTATGCCCTCATCTGTCTTAACCTTTTACAAACTACCCATACCGGTTTCAGCCGCTTAAATATCGTAACATGCCCTCGTATTACAACATCCTTTAGTGAGAGAAACAGCTGCTGGACCTGAACTATATGATGGTTATAAAAACCAACATGTGTTTTAAAACACATACTTTGGCTAAGCTGTGAAAGAAATTTTAGTTCTCTTTTGAGAGCAACTGAGGCATCTGAGTCCTAAGTGTCCACTCCCCTGAGCGCTGCCCTCGCAGACCCTGGAGTGCACCAGCAGCGCCTCCTTTTACGCTAACTAACCTCTGAGCACGCATCCATCTCGGGTTCACAGACAGCCACGGAGGCTGGAAGGGTGATCACTTACCCGGATCATGAATGGGCTCAGCTGTGTGTTGAACCCCTGTGGTCAGACTGCACTGAGCACTAGGCTACCTGGCCTCTGCAGTGACCCTTGCCAGAGCAGGTGGAGTGAATCTGACATGCTAGGCTTCTAGTGCTGTTGTCTGGATCTGAGGGTTTTATCCTGATAAAGTCAGCGGAACCACGAGGGAGCATCTCAGGCAGCCGGATCCTCCTGCCAGGTCCTTGTATGTGGCTTTCCTAGAACTTAGGAAATCCCTCCTTTGAGACAGCTCAGGACGCAGAGCCACTCTGCCCGTGCTCTCCAGTGTACACCTTGCTGGCTCTTGAGCTGCCATCCTTAGCCTCATCTCAGGTCTGAGGGTGTCTGATGATACTGGTCCCCTTTCAGCCCACAAGCACCCCAAGCAAGGGGCCCTTGATTCATCTCCTGTGTGGAGCAGAATGATTTCCTCTGCTTGTCACTTACCAGTGGGGTCGGGGTCTTTTCTACATCCAGAATTAACTTCCCAATGTTCCCTCGGTCGTGGATCCGCTGCATGGCCTCCTTCACCTGAGGGGCAAGGTGAGAAACCAGTTAGGCCACAGGTCACCCAGGTGAAAGGGGGCCCAAACGTCACACCGCCAGCTTCCCACTAGAGGGCGCTGAAGTCCAAGCTTGGTGGCAGAACCTTCCCTGGCTGCTGGACTCCAGGGTGCAAGTAAATTCTGGTTGTGCCATTTACACACTGTGGTGTTACTTATGCAAGAGTCTCCCGGTTCTAAAATCGAGGGTGATGGCTTTTGAAGCTAATAGATGGAAATTTCTTTTACAGAAGACGAATGTTCGCTGGACTGCCATGAGGTACATGCTGCAGGGTGGCAGGGCATATTAGACCAAGTTTTGAGAAACAAAAAGTATTTTTGAGTATGATCACGCTCTGATTACTTGTGTGTGTTATGTAATTCTGATTCACAATTTGGCTAAAGAAACCTATTACCCAGGGCTGAACTGCATTCAGGAAACATTCCATAATTTCGGGTTATTAGGAGAAACTGTCTCCACCTGGGAGGAGTTCTTCAGAACCATTATTCAGACCAAGTGTCCCCAGGAAAGAGGACCTATGATTTCCTGTCTGATATTGGGGCTTGTCAGACCAAAGGATGTCTCCTGGGACCCTCTGAAACAGCAAGAGCCAGGGCACAATCCCATTTGTTCCCTGCCCCCACTGTTGCTATATACAAAATGAACTGTAGGAGGCGCTGCGAGGGATAAATGAGACAGAAAGGGCAACAGAGAACCTGGCTAGTGGTGTGGGTACTTCATCCACATCTTACTGAAATCCAAGCGAAAGTGAAACATATCTTAATTTTAAAAGAAAATCTGTAATAGGTTTAGCCTAAATATTCTCAAATTCTCACATTTTAAAATCTTTTTGTTCGTTGATTCTGCCCACAGATATGCAGCGACTTGCTTCTGGGCTAGATGCTATGATTAAAAAATAAAAAGTAAGACACGGTGCCTGCTTTTGAGGTGCTCAGCCTGTGGCTGATGGAGCAGCATTTGCTTATATAAAAACCAAAGCCTTCTACTCATTTGTACACAAATTTGATAGAGCCATTAAAACATTTGTATTTGAATTGCTTTTCTGGGCCTTCATTCTAAAGACGTAATTCAATTTATGGGGGAAATAACAGAAGATACTCAATCACAGCACTTCTTTAATAGCAAAGTGCTGAAATAACTTAAAGCACACAAACACAATAAGGGGATGGCTAAGAGAATGATGCCTCTTCCATTTATCTACTGAATGGAAGTGTTATGGAGCTGTTAAGGAATATAAAGAGATACACAGCTAATCATAAAGAACACACAGCAGAACTAAACGCTTTTGTAATATTGCAAAATGAGAAAACTGATACATTTTCATATACAACTATAAAAACATGGGTATTCTATGTTTTTTTTTTAATCAGGGCTGAGGATCGAACTCGGGCCTTGCGCATGCTAGGCAAGCACTCTGCCATTGAGCTAAATCCCTAACCCCAAAACACGGGTATTCTAAAACAGCTAGGAAGGGACATGGAGCAATGATGAAACCTTATGTGTGGGAAACAGGTAGCTCTGAACTCTAGTGGCCAAACACTGCTATTTGCTAACAAGCGATCAAATCAATCTTTAATATAAACTCAGTGGATCTTTATATGCTGTCTTTGGGTAACTTAGCATTGGTTAGAATCAACCTGTTTCATGTACTGATAGTCTTGTGGGATTGTCAAATTGACCCTAATATATAACCAGGAGATGATATTTCTGGGTGATACAGCTTTTCTGAAGTGCTTTCACAATTGGTGTTAACAGGTACCGCAGTGGTCCCTTGTACCTGTAGGAGATGGTTTCGGAACTCCCTATTGAAAACAAAATCTGCAGAAGCTGGAGCCCCTCCTACAAAATGGTGTAGTCTATGTTTGCATATAACCCGTTCACATTTCCCTATACACTTTAAATCATCTCTAGATTACTTATAACGCAATGTAAGTGCTCTGTAAATAGCTGTTTTATTATATTTCAGGGAATAATAATCAGAAAGCAAAGTCTGTGAGCGTTCATACATTCCCCCCCTCGACTTTCTATCAGAGGTTGAATGTGTAGATGCAGAACATGTGGACGAGAGAGCTGACTCTGCTCGCCGAGAATCGGTATGCGGTGACAGATGGTTTCAAAAATGACTTCTCCCCGCCAGTACTCATGTCCACATGTAAGCCTTTCCTTTCAAGGGCAGGCTGGACAGAGGGACTTGCTTCCAGCCACGAGAACCCAGCAAAAAGTGGTGGGATCTCACTTCCAAGGTCAGGCTGCGAGACTATGACGTCCATCCTGCAGTTTCTTTTTGTCTCCTCCCTCCCATGATGCAAGTGGCCAGGTACTGAGCTGCCCTATGGAGAGGTCCTTGTGGCAGGGACTGGGAGCAGACTTCAGCTCATGGGGAACTGGGGCACTCAGCCCGACAGCCTCCAGGCATAGAACCTACCAAGGGAGCTTGGAGGCAGATCCTCCTCCACTCATATTTCAGACAAGACCACAGCCTGGCAGATAACTTTGATGGCAGCCTTGTGAGAGCAACAGGACCTGGCAAGGCCCCACAGATTCCTCCCACACACATCCGAGAGGTTGTACGTATGCTGTTATAAATCACTACCTTTTGATATTTAATGTATTTTGCCTTGCACACATAATTCTTAGCTTGCAAGATAAATATTATCCACATTTTATAGATGAGTACTTGACACTAAAAAGCAGAAGCAAATTGCCCAAAGATGACATGGCTATGGGTGTCAGCACTGCGGCTCAAAGCAGGCTGGCCCCGACTTCTAAACCAACGCTTCCCCTCCCCCATCCCACCCAGACTTCATTTGATTCTCAAAGGCAAAGGAAAGAGGTAGATAATGTCACCCATAATAGCTTCTAGAATTCAGTTGTTTATCACCCTGGCAAGTCATTAAGCACCTGGAGACTCCTTAGAGATTAGGAACAGTTTTTAAGCTGTTTGTCTAACAGGATTGGAGCCCAAAGAAACAGAAAAGCTTTTTTTTTTTTTTTTTCCACCAGTAAAAGCTTATCTGGCTCTAGGAAACAGTCCCCTGCAGGGCTGCCTCTAATCTGCATCTTTTTGGGCAATTCTCCCTGAAATGAACTGACTCCTTGAAGTTTCCTAGGGGGAAGGTGATCAGGGGCTAGGAGTATTTGTAAGAGATCATTTAATTAGTGTGGTTCCCCAGTCATGCTGTAGGACTTCATCTTCTGAGGCTGCTCGGAGACAGGAGAGCCTTTCCGATGACAACTTAGAAGCAAAGAAACCACCATTTGTGATTAATTCTCTGTCGGGCTCAGTGTGTGGCATTTGACAGATGCTACTTCGTTTCATCCACACACCAAGCCTCTTAGAGTATTTGCACCAGCTTTTACAGATGAGAAAAGATGAAACACCCCCGGGGTCTGCCTGTGACTGTCATCTGAAAGGTAGCTGGAGCCACACAGGAAGTGAGAGCACAGAACCCCCCTTTCAGGACTCCAGATGAAACCTAGGTCAGGGCTCTGCTTGCTGCACCCCAAAACTGCCCTCAGATAACTCTGGCAAACAGACTTTGGTTTCAAGTCACCAATTTATAAACAGTACTCTGGTGGGTGACGTCACCCAGAGATTAGGGTAACAAGCTCCAGAAAGCTCAATAGGACACGGGGAGACTGTCTGTCTTGCAGCTGCCAGAGAGATTTTCCTAAAGCACACCATTCTGCTTGAAATCTTTTTTATTTCATTCATGGGAAAAGTCTAGTTGACCTGCACTGCCTAATTCAGGAGCCACTGGTCACAGATGTAACTGAACATTTGAGAGGTGGTGATGGTGAACTGCCATGTGCTCTCTATATAAAATATCGTCCAGACACCAGTGACCTGACAATCACAACAAAGACACGAGATCTCAGGAAGAGGTGTTGACATGAGTAAATATTGAAATAGCATTTTAAATATATTGGGTTAAATAAAATGTATTGAAGTTAACCTTTTATACATTTTGAAGGTGGCTCACACTGTAATTGTGCTGGGCAGCTCTGAAGCGCATGGTGCAGGAGCTGATGTCCACCACCTTTGTGGCTTTGACACTTCCCTCACCTCTGTGCCCCTTACTCCCACTTGACGTCTCTGAGGATCACTGGGCCCTCAGCAGTGCCTCTCATGTCCCAGCACCCTGCAGGGACCCCTGGTCCTGACACTTTGGATTTGTCTCCCAGGTCACTGATACAGATGTGAGCTCTTGCAGGCACTTGAGCCTCCTGCCCTTGACCCTCACAGTTGTCCAAGTACTTCTCTGTGCTCCTGGCACCTCAGGCTGACCAGTAACATCCCTGCTGCCCCTAGGCTTGCAACTTCCGCATCAGCCTCTCCTGCATGCTGCCAGTCAATAGAACAGCACGGTCTAATACAAAAGTAAAGTGAACTGCAAATAACAGCCAACATTTCCAATTAGTCACATGAAGAAATATGAAAAATGAATGAACTTATCCAAGATATTATCATTTCAGTATACATTCAAAATAATGAAGTATTAATGAGAGAGGTTGTGTGTATATGTGTCAAAATATGTATCTTACATGTTATTGTGAGGTTTTGGAATTTGGAATGTTTCTCAGCTCAAGTGGCCAATGGCGGCATGTGGCTCTATGGCTACCGCATGGCAGGGAGCAGCTCTAGGGCAGGGCAGAGGTACCTGCCTGAGTGCCCGGTGCAAGGGAGGTCTTGAACTTGGCAGCCTCAAGAGTGCATGAACTATGGATGAACAAACAGGTGTGCAGAGGGCAGGAAGACATGTGGCCGAGTCTCACCCAGAGTTTTCTGCCCTGTCTACCCCTCATCCCAGCGTCCCTGGCATGGGCAGCTGTCTCCTGGAGGCCTGCTCAGTGTGGCCTGGGTGGCCCAGTGGGATCTGTTCATAATCAGGGCCCTGGTCCCCGCAACTTGCCTGAGATGTCGCGGCTAGCTGTCAGGTTGGCTAGATCTGGTCTCTGCAGCTGGGTTTTCCAGACCCAGCTTGTTGGGTTGTGGACATTTTTGGCCATCTCTATTGGAACTGGTTTCCCACCCAGGCACCAGAGGGAGGGAATTTGAGTTACGTCATTTAAATGCTGAAGATACTGGGCTTTTAGCGCAGAGGCCGTCTGGGTCGTTTCTGGCAGCACCGCTCTCTCTGCGTCCACCTTGGTGGCGTCCTGAGCACACGGTGGGGGGAGGCAGGGGGGCTTTACACAGGGCTGCGTCTAAGGCTCTGCTCTGACTTGGCAGCACCCCATCTCCCCGGGCTGCATCTTCCTTGCACGCTGAGTGACGCAGGCTCTTCTACCCTTGCTTCCTTGGCTCAGCAGTGAGCAAGCCCTGTGCTGGGAGCTGGGGGAACTGCAGCATTCTGTATGCGGCGTCTCATCGTGAAATGCGTTTCATAGCCTAACGTGCGCTACCAAGGCAGTGAGTGGCGTTCTTTGATGGAGAAGAACGTGGATGGTGGAGGGGCAACCTGCTTAAACGGTCCCAGGGGAATCAGGGTCCCACACCCAGCATTCCACAGAGGAGTGAACTTGACCCCACTGCTCACCTGCATCCTTTCTTACCAACTGCCTGCAACTCCTGCCAGCCACCAGACCACGCTGCGAAGCTTTAGGGCCTCGGGTGGAATCTAGACCATTCTCTGTGGCCTTGGGCAGTTTACCCAACCTCTTTATGACTTTTTTTTTTCTGCAAAGTAAAGGTAAGGGTGTAGATATGTTTCCTGTTGGTGTTGGAAGACATTACACGGGCATAAAGGCTTGAGAGGCAAATTTATTATCTCACCATTTTGGAACTTGTATATCTGATGTTGTCTCACTGGGCTAAAATCAAGATGCCCCAGGGGCTGTGTTCCTTCTGGAGGGAGAACCCATTTCCTTGACCTTTCCAGCTTCTAGAAGCCCCTGCATTCCTTTGGTCACAGATCCCTTCTACTGTCTTCAAAGCCAGCAGTGTGGCACCTCGGATCTGACTTTGGCACTCTCGCCTCCCTCTCTTGAGGACCTGGGTGATTATGAGGCCCCCAGGATAACCTCCCATCTCAAAACCCTTAACCTGATCTTATCTGCAAAAATCTCATGCACTTTGTGAGGTCATGTGGTCATGGGTTCTGGGGCAGAGGATGTGGACTTCTTTGGGGACTGTTAGTTTGCCTATCAATTTGGTACCCACCCTATAGACTGCTGTGAAGATAGATAGGTGGGTCGAGCATTTCACATGGTGACTGGCACAGAACAGTCACTAAAAGTTCACCTCCTGGGGCTGGAGTGGTGACTCAGCAGTTACGGCACTTGCCAGGCCTGCACAAGGACCTGGGTTCGAACCCCAGCACCACACACACAGCAAAGTGTTGGAGCAATGAAAGCCACGTGGAAAATTAAATAGAATTCTCTTTCACGGTCCCGCTCGCTTAAAAAAAAAAAAAGTCCACCGCTCAGGATCTGGCTCTTCCTTCTCCACGAGCAGCTGCTGCAGGGGGAAATCTGAGGGCCCAGCGCCCTCTACTGGATTTTTTTTTAAAGAGAGGGACAGTGAGAGACAGAGAAAGAGAGAAACAACTTTAGTTTTTCACATGGCCTCAGTTGCTCCAACGCTTAGTTGTATACATGGTGCTGGGATTTGAACCCAGGTCCTCATGCTTGCCAGGCAAGCGTGAAACCGCTGAGCCACCGCTCCAGCCCCCTCTACTGGATTTTTGAGAGACGTCCACATTCTTTTGTCCCCAGAGAGAGGGCATTGCTTTCTTTATGGAATGTATCATCCACAGTATGCCCCTAATATGAGGTGGACTCCAGACGGGGGTTCTACATGACTCTGATGTCCAGAAAGAGGCTCCACTCTGAACCTGGGCATCTCTCATCCTGGCTTTCCCTTGTCTGCAGCCCAACCTGTGGGGTGAGGGTTCTGCAGAGCCAAAGGGACAGGTGCCCAGAGCCAGCACACTTCTAGACATGCTCTTGGATCCTGGGCTCCAGGAATTCTCTTCCCAACATTCCCCATACTGCATGGGGACATTCCATGTCTTGAGCAAGACCTGTGCTGGTGGCGCAGGTGGGACTCAAAGGTGCAGGGAGGGAAAGGATTCACGGCCTGGGAGCCTCCATTCATATTCTGGCTTAGGGGCCTGCAAATGGGACTCAGGCCAGGCTATGGGACATAGTGACTGGGTGGTAAGACAGGCAAGACCTGATGACAGAACATGGAGGTGGAGAGCAGAAAGACGTGAGGACGACTCAGCTGACCAGGAGGATGCTGATGCTCCAAGATGCCTCCTAGAACATCAGAATGGGTGTCCAGTGAGGGATCTGTCACAGTGCAGTGACAAAGACAGTAACCCACATCTGGTTAGCATTCCCACCACGGTCTTTGAGTTTCATCATGGGACAAGGTTGTATAGGAGCTAGGTAGACTGCTAGGTGCAGGAGCTAGAAACAGCTTCTAGGCACAGCTGCTGGGTGCAGGGTCCGGGAGCAGTGTTGGAACCCAGTATTCTTCCTCTTCCTCCCTGTTTCCCTCTCTAAGGAGAAGAGACTAAATTCCAGTCCAGTGTTGTGTCTGAGGTTCTGGATGTCCAGTGAGGGCAGAACATCTGGCAGGAAACACTGAAGTGAGGGCCTTAGGGAGGAGGAGGCTGGAGAAGCTCAAGGGGTCATTTAACATCAAATGAGTAAGTGTGGAGCCACGGGTGTGGGTGACCTGCTGAATGGCCTGGACACCTGGCTGCACTTTGATTTCTTCTCTCATCTCCATCCCTAACAGGCACGGGCATCTGAGAACTAAGAGTAGGGCAAGCTGAGGGAGCAAGAAGGTGACTAGATCCGAGGGGAAAGACTAATGGCTGGCAGATGACCTTGGGTCATGGTGATTGGGCAGAAGCACTGTGCACCATGGGGAACCCCCTTTGCAGAACTCCTGGAGTGCCCGTCTCCTGTGTTTTGCTTCTCATTAGATGCACTGCCAACAAGACTCTTGTCCCCAAGCTATCTTCTTTGCCTCCTGTCCCAGATCATCTCAAGGTCAAAGACAGACTCCAGCACATAGACTCCTAACTGAGGCTCTCAGAATAGTTTATCTGAAGGTATTTCACTGTGTAGCCGGACTCACTGACGCAGAGTTCCTGAGTTGTTCCTTAGCCCTTATATACTGCAGCCTGGCACAGTTGATCTTGTGTCATTGGTCCATGCTCTTAGTGAAGTCTGCTGGTGTTCAGTCCTCAGGGTGTGACCCCGGGAGAGAACTTCATTGGCTCACACCGTATAAACAGAGGAGCATAGGCCCTGTCATACTTATTCTCTGCAATGGAACTAAGAGGGGGCTTCCGGAAGCCTGAAGCCTGTGGGCTGCAACCTTGGTCCTCTGGTTATTCTTAGGGTGTTGCTCTCCCCATCCATTCTCGTGCCTTCTCTGTGAACTCTATTAGTTGGTTTTATGTTGCTGTGACCAATACACCTGACAAGAACATGTTTAGAGAAGGGAAGGTTTATTTTGGCCCACAGTTTCAGAGATTTAGTCCACGGTTGGCCAATTCCATTGCTGTGGGCCCAAGGTGAGGCAGCACATCATGGCGGAAGGGCCAGGTGGGGAGAGTAGTGGCCAGGAAACAGAAAGGGGAAGGGGGTGAAGGACAAATGAACTTCCAGGCCACAACCCACCTCTTCCAGTCACACTGGTCGTCTTACAGTTCACCCAGTCTATTCTAGTTTATAGAATTATTATCTTAGTTTCAGGTCATTGCTCTCATGATCCAACCATTTTACCTCTGAATTTTTCTGCATTAACACAGGAATTCTGGGGGGACTCCTCACATCCAAACCATGACACTTTGCTAGGCCTCATGATGAATGGCTTCCAGTTGTTTCTGGAGACTGAGAGATGCTAGCAGATGATCAGAGGCCAGGAGGAGTCGAGGGATCTCTTCACCCCTGCCTTGAGCCAGGTCTTGGGCAGTACCTGTGTCCTTCTGTAACTGCAGCTCCTGCCAGGTCCCAGCTCCCTCTCTGGAATCTGGCAATGCCTTTTCTTCCCTGTGCCTCTTCAGGCCCAAGTGTGCAAGATCTTCCTACAATGTCTAGTTTACAAACATCTCAACAACCCTGAAGCATCTCAGTAAATTCCCCCTTCATTAAAACGTCTTTGCCATCCAGCTAAATGTGCTATTTGTTTTCTGCCAGGATACTGACTGATACAATTGGTCACAATTTTTTTTTAATTCAACAAATGTATTGAGCACACTCAATGTTGAGCCCTGGTGAGATGGTGGTAAGAAAACAGATCTGCAAGACCCCTCCCCCTGTGAAGCATACAGCCTTATGGGGACACAGCCTTGCTCCAGTAATGACTCGATCAACTGTAAGATTACCATTTGATTATTGCTTAGGATGGTTTTATGAGAATGGGGGGATTTGACCTGATTGGGAAGACCAGGGAAAGCTGATCTGAGAAAGTGATAATCGAGCTGAGATTTAAAGATTGAACAGGATTTACCTATGGCAAGAGGGAGAGAGAAGCTACTCCAAGCAGGGGGAGCAGAATGCAAAGGAGTCAGTCTATTGGCCCTGGGGACCAAAGAGCAAAAGTGAGGGTGGGGCATGGTCCTGGGATGGTAGATGGGGCCTTTGGACCACATGCCCAAAAGTTTCCAAGGATGCATATCATGCTAATTTAGGAAAAAGTTCATCTGCATTCCCCTTCTACCTGATGGTTCATTTCTTCATACTTGGGCAATGAGGGTGGCTGACAACACTTAATCTTTGTTTGGGGTCTCATTTAATGTTTCATAATATTCAATTTCCATTTTCATGGTATGAAAGGCACAGAGTCATTAGGGTGCAAATGACACCACTTAATAACCACAGCCCTTGGTTTGTGAGATGAATAGTAATAAGCATGGCTGCCTAATATTGAAAAAAGATAAGGATGGATAATTGCATGGATCACTGGGGCTATCAGATGATAAATTAAAAGCTTTGAAAATGAAGAAACGAGTAAAATATAACTGAGAAGCACATCCACCAAAGCCATCTGTGGAATATTATTCCTGTCAACGCCCATCTCCGGGAGGGACTGATGAGTGGGCGTTTCAAAGATACATTCACTTCAAGCAGGACTGGGATGTGGAATTTCTGGGTTCTGCTAAGTAGCCATGGGTGTCTTCATGTGAATGAGCCCCAAGATTCTGATGGAAGAGCAACTAGGAAAGGAAGGCGTCAGATTCATGGATTGACCCACCAGAAAGGGAGAAAGAAGTTCAAACACAACTCCTTTTTGGAAGAGATGCAAGTGGGGTTTTTGCAATAATGCAGGCCAGGGTATTGGACTAGGGTGGGCCCAGAGTGGAGACTAAGGTACAACCTTTATATGTGCTGCTCCTCAGGATCCTGCAAAGCAGGATCAGCTTCTGAAAGCAACTTCTGCCTTATATTTACAACCTCGGGGCCTCCCTTAACTCACTGCGGTCTTGGCCCTGGGTATCATTTTAAACAGCAAGGCAGCTACTACAAAGGAAGTCTCTACTTGGTGTCAGGACAGCTGACGCAGATGCTTCAAGAGGAATTTTACAAGGCCCTTAGTAGGAACATCCTGAGAACAAGGAAGAGGGGAAAGCCAGCCGGAAGGCAGGACAATCTGCCTGGAGTAACTGGTCCTTTTGTCCTGGGGGGCTGGATGACACCAGCTCTCTTGATCAAAAACACGTCCTGGACATAAGGAGTTCAAATTAACACTGAACTGAAGCTGGGGCATCCTGCAGAAGTCTACTTAAACCACAGCCAAGCCAATGTGTGTGCTTTTGTCCTATTGTAGTCTGAACTAAAGCAAAAGAAGAAAAGAATCCAGTGCATTGTCTCCAGTGTTTGTGTCATTAATAATGCTCCACAGTGTTGAATTTGGATGGTTGAACAGAATTGGCATGGACACTTGATGGATCCTGGTTCCAAGGCCTGAGGGAGGCCTGGGTGGGAGGATAAAAAGAAAACGTGAGGGCTCCTCTTGTGGAGATGCTCAGTCTCATATCTGAACAGGAATATCTGTCATGTAGTCTTGTTTTTTTTTTTTTTTTTTTAGAACTGGGGATGGATGCCAGGGGCTCCTGCATGCCAGGCAAGTGCCCACACATTTGTACAGTCTTGAGAGATGTGTTTGGAATGAGGGAAGAATGAAAACCAGAGAAAGTTATTGAGAAGAAGTGACATTTAGTCTGAGACTTGAAAGTAGAGTTTCTCACTCAACCAAATAGGACACAGAAATAATGTAAGGAAATAGTACTCTGTATAAGAATTAAGGGGTTCAAACAATAACCCAAGATCCTACTGCCTCAGAAATTCTACCAGACAAGAGGAAAACTTAGGAAATGCATGTTAAACTTATTCCTGCTTTTGATTTTTTTTTTTTTTTTTTTTTAAAGAAAAATTCCCAAATCAGGACAAGAGATGCTGTGTTCTGGCCTGGAGGATGCTTGTTCCTTGCTCACACTGTAACTACTTGCTTCCCCATGATGCTGGTTTTGTTTATTTGCAGATTAATAATCATGTCACTCTATGATGCTGGAAGTTTTCACCAGGAATTGTTAAATGTGAGAATTTTTGGGACACGGTTAAAACAAATTGTAAGGAGTCCCGAGACCCTTCAAGGCCTCACAGGTTGTCGAGTAGGTACACATCTTTGAAGGGGATGACAGATCTAAGAGATTTGGAAAGGACAATTTAGAGGGCACTTTTCCTTAGTTTTCCGGAATTTGGAGGCATTTTGGTACTTAAGGGAACTGAGATATGTTGACTGTGTCACTTAGACGTAACTGTCATTTGGACAAACACCAGAGCGACAGTGCAGAGTTAGAGGTGGCCCACAGAGGCGGAGTCTAAGCTGGGGACAACCTGTCTGGGAACCGTGGAAATAAGCTAAGTGGGGAAATACGGAGCGGTCCTGTTTGTGTAAGAAGCATTTGTGACCTTCCTGTGGAAGCCTGGCTCCCCCTGCTCCCTCACCTCTCAGTCCCCATGCTGGCTAACAGGGGTTTCTATTGGACCCTCTGGCGTGGAGAGGAAGGGCGGGGAGGGTTACAGGCTCAACCTGACAGAATAGCCGTGTGACAGCCACCACCTACCCGTAGGTTGTCGGTGAGAACTATAGGTAGGTGTGAAGGCCATGGGAGAGGTGGTGAGTCCACAAGGTGGTGGAGGACCTTGCTCATCACCGTCACAGCAGCTGACCTAGGACAAGAGCTCACCAGGTGCGCCACCCAGCAAAGCACCTTCTACGCATCATCGCATTTCAATCCATCAACCCAGGAGGCAACTGGGAGTCTGTCAGGCTGCCAGTCAGGGACATATATACATGTCCTCCCTCTTCTTGACCATCTGTGGCTCATGGAGTGGAGTTGAATAGGAACGAAATTGAGTGATGTTAGTGGCCGCCCAAGGTGAACTGTGGAATAGGGAGCCGGGCCCCACGTGCATCCCTGCACACAGCAGAGCTTGATGCCCTGCTGCCCTCAGACAGTGGCCTGGAGCTGGAGAGTCGGGGAGAAGGAGTGGAGGCTGCTGGGGCCACATCGCAGACCAGCAATGCTTTACCTCCCTTGCACTTTTGAAAACACCGTGCCTGTTCCTGGGTCACTTTAGTCCATTCCCTCTTGAGGGCCCTCTCAACCTGCGAATATGGGCAGTTAGAGTCAGGTGGCTCTTTGCTGTGGGGGCTGTCCTGTACCTGGCAGGATGCTGAACAGCACCCCTGGCCTGTACTCTCAAGATGCCCTTAGGACTCCCAGATGTGGCAGACTAAGTGTTTCCAGGCATTGCCAAAGGTCCCCTCATTGCCAGTTGCCTTCAGGTGACAACTACAGTGCTGTGGGATGTGGGCCCATCTCCATTCTTTGCACTGGTCAGGGGCTTGGCTGTAGGAGAGGCTTCTGCTCTCTCTCCAGGAGGAGGAAGAGTTCACTGGGTGCTCAACGACCGAAGGCCATTTGGTCTCTGACTTCAAAACCCTTCTTGATTAGTTTTCCTCAAGACATGGATTGAAGTCTGTGTTCATCACCGTCCTGGGTGCTGCTTTAATGAAGTGATGCGTTGGCCTCACTCTAGACCTCTCTGCTGAGACTGGCAGGCAGACCGTTTCCAGTGACTCTGGGGCTCTGAAGTTCTAGAACCTTTGAATTCCAGCAGGGCTTTATTGAGCAAATACTGAGTGGCTGGTTGACTCGTGCTAGAAACGAGAGAGCCAAGCCCTCTGCACGGCTGAGATGGCCCTGAGCAGGCGAGATGGTCAATATGTGGGAGCGCCTAGTTTATCAGCTGGCATAAATATCATGCTGTGCTGCAGAGCTGCAGAAGCCACACGACAACTTCTCCCACTCCAGGGCAGCCAGGAAAGAACTGGATCTCAGCTTCGTTGCGACACAGGCACCAAACTGTTAGATTTCTGCTCAGTGCATGGAGAAACCTTTGGGACATTGCTTTACTGTTAATTAAAGGCACACACTGTCTCTTTGTGGCCCCTTCAGGGACCCAGCAACTGAGCTCTCTCTGCTGCGGTTGGAGGGGCTCATCTCCCTAATGGTGGTCAGGAAATATGTGCGCTGAGTTAGAATCAGCATGTTACTAGAGCAACCTGTAGCCAAGGAATTGTGCGCCAGACCTCACTGTGACGTAAGTGGAGATATCAGAAGCAGAGCTGCAGGCTAGAAAGGCAGCATGCATTTCCAGGAGGAATGAGGAGGTGGCAGTGAGAGCTGCAGGCAGGTAGAGATGCACGTCCTTGCATTGGAAATGCAGTCGGTGTTCTGCCAAGCGGGAAAAAATTGCAAAAATAAAACCATATTTGGCTGTAACTACAACCAGGTAAATAACTGAATGTGGACAAGGGTGCGGAAATAATGCTTAGAGAATTACACCCAGCATATAGCTCAACTTAATCATTCTTTTCATTTTTTAAAGTTATGAGCACATGGTGGCGTTTTGGAAGTGTATAGTTTTCTTAGGGCAGCTGGAACAAAGTACCACAAACTGGGTAACTGAGAACAGTAAGAATTTATCTCTGATCCTTTTTATTTTTTTTTAATTTTGAGGTAGTGTCTCCTTAAGTTAAGGCCTTACTAAGTTGCTGAGGCTGGCCTTGAATTTGCGATTATCCTGCCTCAGTCTCCTGAGTTGCTGGGGTTACAGGACTGCACCATGGTGCCCAGCAAGCATCTACTGTTTGCACAAGATGACAGTGGGTTTGGTCCCTGCTTCTCCCCTCGTCTATGGTAGCCCTTGTAGATATATCAGTTTCTGCAGACTCCGTCTTTACATGGTAGTTTCTTTCTGCCTCTGTTTCTTCTCTTCTTACAAGGATGCTAGGTATTGTTGGATGAAGAGTTCCACCTACTCCAATATGACCTCATAGCTCTCTGCAATGTGTAACATCATGAAACATTTGTACCAACTGTATCCAAGCAAGGTTACCTTCTGAGGTTGAGGGATGGACATAAATTTTGAGGGGGACACTACCCAATCCAATACGGAAGTAACAGTTTTTAAAGTTTTTCTTATTTCTTGGGGAATTTTAAACCTTTTTATTATCAAATAAAACAGACACAGAAAACTACACAAAATAAATACATAGTTTATAATCACCCAGGTCAAGAAATAGAACTTTACCAGCCACCCCAAAACCCCTCTGCGTACCTTGTCCCCCGTCTCAACTCCTGCCCTTCCCCAAAGGCCACCACCATGATCCTGATGTTGACAGCGATCACTGCCTTGTATTTCTTTTCTTTAGTTTTCACCCAAATATGCATCCCTAGGCACCGCAATTTTGTCTATTCATACACACATCCCTACACCTTAAAGTCCTAATTTTATTATTGTCCTTTGTGACCTCTACCGAAGAGCTCAAGTTGTTGAACCTGTGGAGCTGGCCACCTCTGGACTTTGTGGATTGCAGAGAGCCAGCATTCCAACATGTCCCCTGGACTGCGTATTTCCTCCAGGTTGGTACAAGTTTTGAGCCGATTAAAATGTCCCTGTTGCCAAGGCCACTGGAGATCATGTCCTTTCTCCGGAAGGCTCACAGGGCTGGCTGGCTTTCTTGTCCTGAGACCAGCTCAGTGCTACAGCCACTGATTTGCTGGGGGCTGGAAAGGGGCTATCTGAATGCCAACACTACGTTCATTTATTAGCTGGTCTCGTTTTACCAGGAGGTGAGATCCCTTCTTTCATTATTTGATTACCTGCGATGAACAGTTCATGAAGGAAAGGCAGCGGGGAGAATGAACTCCTTCCTTGTATTTAAGGGACATAAGCCTTTAATAAGAATCAAAGAAACGGAAATAAGTTTTATGAGTAAAACATTCAATACTTATTCTTAGCTATTTAAAGAAAGAGTTGGAGCAAAATGTGCATCAGGAATGGGATGGTTTGGGGAGTCACAGGACACTCCTGTAACAGCATCTCTCCCCTTTCTTACTCAGGTGATAAGCAGAATAGCTGCTTATGCAGTGTGATCCCATCTGAGTGAAATATGCATTAATACAATGGATAGGGGGTTCAATAACCTGGCTATATCTGAGTGGTGGGGTTAGAGCTCATTTCCATTTTCTCCACTATAACTTCTCTGTGTTTTAAGAAAAGGCCACCATGAGCACGTTTGTTGTGTCCAAAGCTTTGAATGGTGCCTGTGGGAAGACACTGGCTGCAGTTGGGTCTCAGGGCTGGGTGAAGGAAAGCCCACAGGGTAGGCTGGGCTGGTCTCTTTCGCAGGGAGATGTGTAAGGAACTCCAAAATAAAACAACCAACCAGCTTCATGCTACACAAAGGCTGCACGAGCCCCACCCATCAGAATCTACAGCCCAAGTGCCAAGTTTCTTTCCTAGGACCGCCTATCACGGGAAGCCTGCTAGTGAGTCCAGGAGGAAACTCATTACCCCGTTCTAAATCCCCCTCTTAAATTACTCTCTCCAGACCACCAGAATCTAAATTTGGCCTAATTTAGTTGCAGAGGGATGTCCCCCACTGCAGCCAGTTAGTGGGGGGCCTCTGCTCTGATCTCCTGCCCACATCCTCTCCACTCTCCCTCACTGGCTAGTTGAGGGCCTCATCTCCCTACAGGATTCTCTTTTTAGCTGTCCCCCTGGTCCTTGAGTCCCTGCTTTCTTATGCTTGCTCCAATTTGCCCCCATTCTGCAGCCAGAGTTTTGATCACTGATAGGCACAGTCTGTCTTTCTAGGTCTCAAGTGCTTGGAGCTGTGCACAAATTCGGTAATGCTCATGACAATGGCAGTGACTTTGATGGCTAACACTGGCCAGTCAGCACTTCAGCTGGGCATGCACTATCAAGTTCTCTCCACGGAGTGGTCCACTTGCCCCTCGCTGTGACCCTGTGGTGGATGTACCATGATTACGCTCATTGTACACAAGTAGAGAATGAGGCTCTGGGGGTCATAGACATGGTGGGCAGAGGAGTTAGGATCTCAACCTAGACTGTGAAATATTTACACATAGAATGATATTTTATCTGAGATGCACCTTAAAGTACTCCAGGAAAGACGGTGGAGACAGGAAGGCAACAAAGGGAACATTGACCTCTGTAGATTCACAAATGAAGGGTTTGGATTCCTCCAGGACGTGGGGCTGGAGAAGCTCAAAGCTTCACTCCCATCTCCCCAGACAGAAAAATGTTCCTTTCAACCAGCCCAATGCGCGTAGGTAAAACCTCCCACATCCTACAGCGGACAGTGTGCAGAAGGTAACACGGGCAGTCCCTGCCCTAGGGAAGAGAAGTCCACGGGCTGGCGCAAGAGGGGAGGAGGCCCAGAGACCGCTGATTCCAACAGAGCAGGGGAAAAAGCTAGATTCTATGGATGAATGAAGAGGTGCGTGAGCCCAGGGGCGGGATGACTCAGTTTAGAGATGAATGGTATTTGCAGTGGGTTCTTAGGAGTGGGTGGCATTTTCCCAGAAGAGAAGCTGTATACGCTCAGGCGTGAGAGCAGGGTCCTGACGGGCAACTGATGGCTCATTCAGGAAGAGGCAGTGGGGTGGCATGTGTGTCCTGGGGACGCTGTGAGTGTGCTCTCATCTAGGTAGCTGGGAGCCCTCAGTGGTCTTTGGAAGATGGCCTTGAGGGCAATATTGATGGGTGGGGGAGAGAAACTGGAGTCGGGGGAGAAGGGGTCAGGGATGCTGGTGGGGTGGAGCAGGCAGGACTGGAGTGGGTGGGCCAGATGTGCTGCTGAGGCCCAGCTCGTCTTTAAGAGCGTTGTAGCGGGGTTGGAAGCCAGATAATTCCCCAACAAGTGGAGGGATTCTCTAAAATGACCTACGCTGGGAAAAATTCTCTGCCAAGGAGAGATGAACTTTGATTTATCCTCATCCATTTTAATCAGCATTGGAAACAGATGGTGTCACTAGCCCTGGACCCTTCCTTATGCTCCCTCTGTCAGTGTCTATGTGATTCTAAAGCCTGATTTTTAATCTCTGCCTGCTTGTGAGGTCTGGAAGGGAAACAGAGAAGGGCTCAGTCTTTCTCTCCTGCGTCTTTCTCTCACCTGCTGTCAGCTGTCTTTAAGCACCAAGGACCCTTTGTTAGCGCAGAGGTTGTGTTGCTATAGCAACGAGACCAAGCCAGGCCCAGGATGCAGGGGCTAAAAGGAGTTGAGGGAGGCCACATTTCCCAGCAAATCTGCATCCCTCCTCAAGGGCTGCCCGGAGACCGTCAGGCAGAGCCATGCTTGAGCTTCTCTCCTCTTCCAAACTGGGGTTCATCGGGTGGTTGGACAGCCAAGGCGTGGTTTTTGGGACAGCAATCAGACTCTCTGGAATCCAGGGACAGGGAGGACTGGACAGGTATCCATAGCAGACAGGAGTTGAGTGGAAGGTGTTGGGGAGGTGACCCTTCCCCCATGCTGTTATGAAACTGAAGTCATATCCACTCTGAGCAGCATGAAGCACATCTGTGGAGTCTTTAAAACAAACCCAGCACAATCTCTCAAATTCTTGACCTCGTATTCTGTTTCTGAGAATGTATCTCAAAGAAATAATCTTCCACCTGGACTTTTTTTTTTTTTAAAGGAGAGCTTTATATTCAAAATACTTGCAGTTATCCCAATAGAAATGAAAAAGTAACTTAGATATTCAGCAATAGGGGACTTCTTGATTAAATAGAGATATCACCACTGATTAAAATATCATGTAGCCCCTATAAATTAAAATGCTTATAAAGATTATAAGAGGAAAAAAGTCATCTATAAAAATTTTACATAGTGTGATTATAATCTCTGAAAAACATCAAAGCCTTAAAACAAAAGCAAGACAACAAAAAAATCCCCATATGCACACAAAGAAAATATTGGAAGACAACAAAATATCCATTAGGGTTACTGACAGTGGTAGGAATTTAAGTGCTGGCTTGCTTACGTTTTTCTTTCTTTGGGGAATAGTTTTAATGGTCTCTATTAGGCATGTGCTACTGCCTTTTGTTAGAAGAAAATAAAAAATGAGAGCTACAATCTGGACTGAGCCACGTCCCCAGGTAAATGAATGAAGGGCGTCACTAGGCACAGATCGCGTAAGCTACATTTTGGGGGGCTCTCCTAGGTGCCAGTGCAGTTCTAAGCATTACGTGAATGACAAAAGCACATGATATGACGTCTTCATTCCTATGAACTTGACAGACTAGGCCGGTTAGCTTCCGGGCGGTTCCAGCATTGAACACTGTGAATGGACTTTGACTCAAGCCAGATGGTCCGCGTGAACACGCGGCAGGCAGGCGTTTGTGCAAGGCCGAGTCTATGATGAGCCTCGTCTTTCTTTGTTACTCGGGACTCCAGGCAGGAGGCCATCGTGGCCGAGGCTCAGGAGAGTGGTTTGTCTCTCGTGTGTGCGGTGAGGTGGGAGAAACCTGCCCCTGTGAAGGTCCCACCTGTTGGGGTGGTTTTCCTTTCTTACAGTCTGCAGAGAGTCGTGGCCCAAAGAATAGACAGGTACATGTACCTCTCAACCCATAACTGCTTAAGAAATGAAATCCTCTAGCATAATGATGTTGATGGATAGCTATGTGACTGCAAGAGTGTTAGTAATGGCGACCACGATTTTGTGTATTGACGCAGGACCTGCTGGTAGCCTTTGGTCAGCTGATCTACAGGACGAATCCTCTTTAACCTTCACAGTAACTGCATGGGGCAGACTCAGCTTCTATTGTACAAATGAGGAAAGGGAGGATCCTAGCATTTAATATTCTCAAGGTCATGTGGCTAAAAAAGCAGAGGAGCTAGGATTTAAAGGTGGGGGTCAGAGCAATTAGAACCTATTCTGTTACGCCCACCGCCATCGGGTCCTCCGGTGCTTCCGAAAAGCTTGAGAGGTGTGAGGCTCTGCTGCCATCTTTAGAGTCCAGCAAACTGAAGCCAAGAGAAGGTGAGGAACTTTCCAAAGCCACACAGCTAGAGGGCAGCAGAGCTGCAGTTGAAGCTCAGCTGGCATCCGTGGGACCCCGCAGCCTGCCTCCTCTACAACACAGTGGCCCTGTCACTTAGGTACAGCTCGGAGTGTCAGGCAAATATTTCATTGCTGACAGTTAGCACTGGACTCGGTAGAAGAGTGAGCAGAAGCAGCGGTTGAAATGAGGATCAAAGGACAGAAATGCCCAGAAACTCCCGGCGAGGCAGGGAGAAGGCTGGAGACGGGTCCATCCATGCCACGCTACGTAATGGCCCATTATGGACATCCGTGACTAGCAGGTTTCACATGTGTATTTAGAGCTTGCCAACGCGGAGGCAAAACTACACATTTCACCCTCTGAGCGCTTGGTCTGGTTGTTTGAGAACTGAGATGTGGCTCCCTTGGGCTGCTCCACTGGGAAGTGTCTTTGAACGTCCCATGGGATCAGTCACCAGGAGAAAGTGTGGTGGGAACAACCCCAGGAAAGCGATCTCCAGTGCTATGTGGGATGCATGGGCTTTATTCCTTAGGGTCTAAACCACTCCTAGGATGGATCTCTGCGGGATTTCTCTGGTACTCTGGTAAACGCGTCTTCTAAATGGGGCTCCACTCACTAAATTTTTAGAGCATGGTGACAGTTTGGGCTGAATAATTCTTTGTCGTGGGGGCCGTGCTGGGTATCGTGGGACATTTAGCACCGTCCCTGGCTTCTAGATGCCAGCAGCGTTCTTCCAGTTGTGGGAGGCAAAAATGTCTCCAGATGTTCCCGCCTGCCTGCTGAAGGACAAGTGGCTTCTAGTTGACGCCTGCTATCTTGGAGGCAGACATTAGGAATGGGAGGTCGGAGAGGAGCCAGGACAGTTCTCGGGCATCAGGTGGCAATGCAGGAGGAGCCAGAACTGTAATGGTGCCTCGTCTTTGCTGACGTGCCCTGGTTCTGCAGTTGTGGGGGTAAAAAGGGATGGGGACCCTGATGCATCTGGGCAGTGCCGTGTGGGGGGAGTACCTGTGCTGGGTGCCCCTAGGAAGGCGATTGCTTTTGAGGTTTAGTGACTCGCTTGAGGTCACACCACGGGTAAGCAGCAGAGCTGGTTTAGGGTTATAAGACATTCCTGTGTTCAAATCCCTGTTTTGCACTGTCTTCCTGTGGAAGTAACCTGGGGGCCTCCCTTAACCCGATCCTCCTAAGTTGGCAGAATCAATAATTGGAGAATGGGAGAGGGAGGGTTGGGGATGCAAGATTCCCATTTCTCCTTCCCTCAAAACTTGCTTTATCACCACTGCCATGTCCGCTCTGGAGGCGCTGCTGTCCTTCACTGTCAGACCTTAATGCGATTTTTAACTATATTAACTGAATTAATCGAAACTGCTTATAATATGTAAATAAGATCTCACTAAGGCTCAGGCATTAACCTACACCATTAATCTGTTCTCTTTCCATTGAGAGTATGACATCATCTCTTAGTGTCATGTTAACCCTCAGAATAGAGAGTACAAAGGAGGAAATTGGCAGTGAGAGGTTAGTGATTTGCCGAGGATGCACAGCGGACAGCGACAAAGCTTGGATAGAATCCAGTCTCGTCTCACTTGGCGAGTCTCGCTCTTTCCATTGCGCTGGAAGGCTGAAGTCCATGTGTGACTCGCAACTCGGGAAGCCTGGCTCTTCACTGCTGGGCTTCAACATGCAATGCATTGAGAGTGTCACATCAGAAAGAGGAACTCATTTGCTGAAACCCGCCTCCTGAGGACAAAAACGGCTCCCGACACCCTACTCAGGGGCATCACCTTGAGGTCCTGAGGCCTCTTCGGACCGCCTGATGGGATAGGTTAAATAACTGCCACGTGCATGGGCTCACTGCCCCTTGCCAACCTTTCCTTTCATTGGTCCCCATACTCTTTATAACTGCACGCACTTCCTCAATACACGAGTTCCTGATGCGACTGGTCTCCCTGACGTGTCTGATTGTCCTCCTTAGGGAGGGCTGGGGATGGGCGGTCAGCCGACCCTTGCCTCTCTTGGCCGCCTTGGTTGGGGCGTGCTTCTCTCCTTCTCCCCTGCGGGTCAGGGGGAACACGAGAGGCTAAAAACCCCAACACTTCATGACTTAAAAGCAAGCCAGGGTCGTTCTTTCTTGAGTAGCACCAACGTGGAGGAAGAGGACAACTGGACCTAGTTTTGAAAGACCAGTAGCAGAACTAAGACTTTCACACTGCAGAGAGATTCTGGGCTTTGCAAATCACTCAGTGATTTGATAGGAGATAGGGTGAGAGGTCTACCTGACTCACAGGTACAGGCGTTTAAGAGTCCCCGGCCTGCATACATCATAGGTTGTTTTAAAGAGCCACTAAGAATTTGCTTCCTCTGTGGGGTCCAGCACCTTTACTCTTCCTGCCCCCAGAACTTAGCCACAGTGACCTTTCTACAATGAGTACACTGGGAGAAGCTTGCATCTTCCATAGTGGCTCTGGAGAATGACCTGGAAACTCCAACCCAACCAATATGGAGGCATCTACTTCACAAACACCTACAGGGTGATACCATCTCCTCCATGCTGGGGGACCAGGGAGGGGCCAGATGGAGCACAGCAGCGGGGGGTCCTGCAGGGAGAGAGGTAACCATTGTGGCCAACCCAAGCAGATAGTTCCCAAGTGTGCCTGGGAGTGTGGCATCCAGTTACTATCACAGCTACACTGATCCTGATCAGGATGGAAATCCAAGAACTCCCTCTCATGTTCCAGGATGATAAGGGTATCTCATTCTCCCACCTCAAAGAATCCTGGGAGAAGATTTGTCTTTGGGAGTCCTGGAGTTGCTGACCTTGAGGGTGTGGACCCTATGAGGTCACACAGTTCTCTCTTGACCCAGATGACCAAGCCGAATTTAGTGAGTCCGGGCTTGTGCTGGGCGAGATTAGTAGAGACATATAGGCTTGGAGCTCGGACCCCAGCCGCCTCATATCTGGGTGGTCTCCAGGAGGTCACTCGTACTCCCAGCCTCACTCCTCTCATCTGTAAAGAGGCATGCCATTGAAATAGCTGTGAGTGGGTAGACAGAGTGAGCATGTAGTAGGTTCTCAGTGATCCTCTTCTCTATACCTTGTAGGAGCAGAAGGCCAATGTCATGGCTAAGGGAATAACTTAGCAGGGGGATGACTGGGGCTTTCTGGGAGCTAGAGAGGCTTTATGAAAGAGCTGGTGGATGACAATGCTTTTGCCTCATTTTCCCCCTTGAGTGCACCATGGATGGGGTTGGAGCAGAAGGTGGGTGTTGAGAGAGAGAGGGGAAGATAAGATGGGCAGGGCTCCAAATGCTGCCGACTGTGCGTCAGGCCTCCAGTGGTGGTAGGAAGGGAGCTGTGCCTTTTCACTTGAAGGGACATGTTAGGATGATGGCTGAGCACAGTGATGCCAGCTCCAGTGGGGACTGGGTGCCCTGTTGACATGGACCTGGGTTCAAGCCCTGCCTCAATCACTGACCGATCACATGACCTTGGGCATGTGTGCGTCCTCTGACCTTCAATTGTTGAACTGCAAAAGGTGGTCATTACATCCAGCAGCAGCAGCCTGACTGACACACATGTGCAGGTGCATAGTCCAGGGCCCCCCAAGGGTGTGACTGAACCCAGTGGTGTGCTGGGACCAGCTCAATGTACCCAAGCAACGCAGGCCTATCTGTACCCACAGGGCCCTCCAAGCACAGCCCCGGAGAGGCTGGGCCTCATTGCCCCAGGTCTCCCGACTGCAAGTGACTGTTGCTCTATCGATACCACTGCAGTAGAAGACACATATTAAGGAACATACTAGTAACATGTTTAAAAGAAATCCTTGCACTACTTTCATACATGAAAAAAATCAGTGTTATTTGCCATAAATAGCTCAACATAACAAGGAAATTAAAGGAAACAATTTTACTTTATTTTAGCTGAAGATGGTTGCCTGCCTAAGACTGAACCTGAGATCTGCCCTTTGTTAAAAGAGGGTCAGCGTACAGAAGGTGTTAGGGCACATCAGCACCTGACTCCTGTTACAATCCGAAGGACTGAGAGAGGTTAAATGCAAAGGAAATAAGTTTTTTTAGAGGTGACTGATTCAGTGTAAAGCTAGTCTATATTTGAGCCTTACTGAGTCCTCACACATGTGGGGAGAGCTCTCTGGGAAACGCACATTAGATGATGCTAGAAGATTTTAAAGTAGATAGATAACTGTTAATTTTAATTGAATATGAATGTATCATTGAGCTGAATGGGAAGTTCTTAAGATAGAGGCAGTGGAATGTTGGACATGGCTTGTACAAGCCCATGAGGATGAACAGTTAAACTTTCAGGAACTTAGAAGTCCTGTGATAACACATTGGTAGCTTGAAATTGGCCACGTGGGAATCTTTACACCATGGGAATTGGAAGATGATACACCATGGGAATTGGAAGATGATACCCTGAAGATCTGGTTGTTAAAACAGTCACTAGCATACCCCTGGGTAGAACTTTCATGCCATTTGAGCTTGTGAAAATGCTTCTGGCCATCGCCTTGGACTTCTGGGGATGTCCATTCATTTTCCTGCCATGGAGAATTTGTGTGGACATACTTGAGATGCACCAAGCCACTTCCTTAACCCTGATGATCTCATTTCCATTACTGCATCTTAAAGGAAAGTGATAGAAACTAATGCTGAGAAATGTGCTGTAATTGATTATTGCACATAAAGTAGACTGAGCAGCCTTCCTTCCAGCCTATCTCTTTAATGAGCTATTTTAGTGCTGGCCTTGCTAAGTGTTTGAAATTTATAATGCTCTGAAACTCATCAATTTCTGAGGATATAATGACTACTAGGGGAAAAAAACCCCTCAAGATATAAGATAACTGAGTGCAGAGATTTTACACCTTCCGTATTCTCTCAAGTCATTGCTGTGTATTTTGGGTTAGAATCTTAAGCTTTTTGGTTTTTAACGACCTAGGAACCAGAGGGATGGAGACTGTGTTGCTGGATGAAGGGGGACAGGTGATGGGATTATGCTCATGTGTGTGACTGTCTCTAGCATGTAATTGTGGCCATTGGTATGATGGTAAATGTGTAATGATGGGGTCTTTGGGGGGAGCCCTGGTGTGTGGCACTTGCTGATCCATTACAGTCCTCGGTGTCCACCCCCAGCCCTGCTCATTTCAAGCTATGTGCGAAATCACCAATGCATAGTTGCAAAAGTGCACAGAATCTGGCTCTCAGGAGCCAGTGCATTCTGGCTGTGGTTCACTGTCGTTCAAATAGATCTCCAGTCCTCCCAGCATTTCAGAGAACTGAGAAGTGCTCAGCACCACAGAGAGACGTGGGCAGGTATTTTTCCAGCGTTAGCCTGGAGAGGAGGTGACAAATTCCAACCAGTGTGCAAGTTACTCCACTGGGCACTATGGAGCCCCAGGAGCTAGGAGGGAGCAGCATGGTAGTCTCAGGTCAGGAAGGAGCCAGAAGAGGCAGGCAGCCCAGATCTGAGCAGTCCTGTCCGTGCTGAAGGAAGGGCCTATAGCTCCTCCTAGGAGTGGGGACAGGATCCAGAGACACACGGGCCAACCCGGCCCTCTCCCAAGCCCTCAGGTTTCCCCTTCACCTTCCTCCATGTTTTCCTCAGTGCTGCGCCTTTCTAAGATAAAGTGGAAGCAATTTACTTATTCATTATGCTGGTGTTTATTCCTGTCCCATTCATGTACCCTACAGAAGAGAATGGAAGCCCTAGAACACAGATTTGGGGGGGCGGTTAGTTTTGTTTGAGTGTTATTCAAAGCAGAAGTCCCCATGTAGCACATATTAGGGCCACCTGTGTGGACCTTAATGTGGCAGGAGACTGGGCTCTGTCTGTGGTGACTTCTGAGTCCTTAGGTACAAGGTGAAGTTTGGGAGTAGACCCAGTGGGCCATGCTTAGAGAAGCCCAATCTCAGTGTGAGCAACAGTGACTACTGCTCAGAAGAGAGGGCTCTGTCATTCATCACCCCAGGCGATGGCAGGAAGCTCGGTGGACCTGCCCAGAACGAGGAGATGTGAGTTAAGCTTTGGTCTTCTCTCTGGGTGGGTTCAGACCCACTTCCATTCTTGGTGATTTTTAACGTGCTTCCTGACAGCATCAAATAGACATCAAATATGTGACCATCCCATCTGTTTAGAGCAATTCTTTTTAATTTTAGAATGGTACTTTTTCCTAATTGTTAAACCTTCAATGACTTAGCAACTTCTTTTAAAACATTACGGTTCTATCTCAAGTATCTGGGTGGATTTTCTTAAATTGTTAATTTCTATCTTCCTTAAATCTTTTTTAGTGAGGCCTCGTGGTTAGTTTAAAGCTCAGGCTGTCTCCTGCTTTCATGTGACACTGGCCATCTGTTCTGGTTTAGATATGTAGTGTCCCACGAAAGCTCACGAATCAGATAATGCAAGAATGTTCAGAGATGAAAAGATCAGATTATGGGAGTTGTGATCTGATCAGTGGATCCATCCATGATCCATCCGATGGTTTAATGATTTGAATGGGTTAATGGGTGGGAATTGTAGGCAGGTGGAGTGGAGGGCATAGGTCACTGGGAGCGAGCCTTTGAGTTTGTGTTTTGTCTCTGATGAGGGGATCAAGCTTTCTCTGCTTCCTGATTACTGAGTCCTGAGCTGCTCTGCCCTGCCATACCCTTCTGCTATGATGTCCTGCCTCATCTTGGGCTCAGAGCAATGGGGTCAGCTGACCAGGGACTGAATCTCTGAAATAGCCCAGATAAGCTTTTCTTCCTCTCGGTTGTTCTCATCGGGCCTTTTGTTTACACTGATGCAAGCTAAGACAGGATCCAACTTTCCTTGTCAGGGAGGAGTTCCTCCTGTTCATACAACCTGGATCTTTTAACCACTGTTGACTTTTACATGAAGGTGGGTGGCAGGCACAGTGTGGCAGGAAAAGCTATCTGGTGATCTGAGAAGATTCCGGGTCCTCTTACTGGATTTAGCAGTCCTGGGCGAGTCATGACGCCACACTGAGCCTCAGTTTCTCCTGCCCTAGAATGGACGTTCACGTTGTCCCAGAGGGTTCTGGTGAGGAGGAAATCCAGCTTCAGAACCATAAGTGCTCTGTAACCCTAGGTCTCAGTATCGTATGACAATCAGGAGCATCCCCGGGGTTGGACGCTGCCATTGTGTCCAGCTGGTTTTTCCCCTATCAATCCAGGGAACTTGTAGGAAGAGTCTTTGGCGCTATGCTCTTACAACTTCCTCATGCCTTCCCAGTCTTTCCTTCTTCCTTTCCCCTCCTCCAGGCTTATCATTACTTCAAGGAAGAAGAAAATCAGGGGGCATCAAGAAAAGAGAGACCAAAGCAGGATGCTCTAGAGAATGAAACTAATATTTACTAGGCATCTATGATGGTTTAGATGCTGCTGAGTACTTTAGGTATGTGATCACATCAGAATTTCCAATAGGCCCATAAATAGGTGTTACTACTCCAATCTGATGGATGGAGAACTGAACTCGGAGGCATTAGACATTTTGTTCACAATCACACAGACAGTGTATGCCATAGATGGGCCTCTGCTTCTGGCCAGCGTGACATCTCTAGCAGTACTGACGTTCCTGAGTAACTTTATCCAGCAATGCCTGTGTACCCCATGTCTGAACCTCTATTCCACAGCTCTTATTTTCTTTCCCATCTTCTTCTTCTCACTCCTCTCTGCATCTTTCCTGTCTCTCTGAGATTTGGGATAAGGGTGTATTTTACCATAATCACTGCTGGATGGAAAGTGAAAGAAGTATTGATTATAAATTCCTGCTTATCAGAAGGTGTTAAAAACCTCTGGTGCCTCAAAGAGGCTGCTCACTTCCAACTTCCCAATTCTGCAGAAAATCTGTCACCTGCACTGCCAATTTATTTCATTATCCATAATAAATAATAATGACATTTCTTAATTGCACTTCATAAAAATCTCAATTATCACTTTAGAATTATGTCAGATTAGATGAAAAGTCATCTCATAAAACCAAAAAGAAATTTCACTCCTCAAGTGAATGTTTTACTAATTTTTTTTTCAGAGATGCTATACACTCTGTGGATTATTTTGCTGGTTTCAGTAGAGAATCAGAACCAAATGGAATAAACGACATTTGGTGGGGCAAATAGAAAAGAGGGAAAATGACCTGTTTGGAGAAATACTTCACAGCTCCCCAAAGGAACTGGGAACCATGATGGATTTTTCTTTTCACTAAAGATGAAAACTGGATCAGAGTCTGTTTTAGAGGCACAAGGAGAGGTAGG
>PVKS010003267.1:0-106140 GCA_004027875.1 Aplodontia rufa | reverse complement strand
GGCTATGGAAACAACCCCGGTGTCCCTCACAGGAAGAATGGATCCAAAAACTGTGGTACATTTATACCATGGAATATTACACAGCAATTAGAAGCAATGACCTTGCAGCCTTCGAGGGTAAATGGATGGTTATGGAAGAGATCATGATGAGTAAAATCAGCTTAACCCAGAGATCTAAGGGTCGATTGTCTCCACTCATCTGTGGAGGTGGGGACTAGACCCTGGACAATGAGAAAGTTGGTCTAGAAACATGAGTTAAATTCAGATAAGATGGAATGCTTTACAATGTAATACTATTTTTAGATTTATGACGGGAAGGGGAAGGGAGGGATAAGGGAGGGTAATTGGGGGGGCACTCCTGGGGACAGTTGCAATGTCCAGAATATATACACATCTTATACACATTTTATATTGTTTCGTTAAAATCTTGTAAGGTTGCTCAAAATAAAAATAATTAAAAAAAAAAGAAATACAGTGTGGAGGGGGTGTCCTCCTTGTTTCTAGTGGGGGTTCTGGATCTCATGTACACCTCTACAAGAGAGTAGAGCTCTATCTGTGGCAGGAGGGGCTGCTGTTGGGAGGATGGGGAAAGGCCTGCACCATGGTGCTCCCTCAGCCCTGGGCCTTGGCATGTGATAGTCCTTCTTCCTAGGACAAATCTGATACAAGTTTCCTCACTTCCCCAAATATGTTGTGACACTTAGCCGGTTTCTTTCTACTGGCTCAGATTTTATTTCATCCTGATTGTTCACATCTTTCCCAAATCTTTTTCATGTACCTCCTCTGTTATTCTGAAGCATGGTGTATTTACCTCTTTCAAAGCGAAGACAAACATATGTGGTTCATTTAAAAATAAAACATTGCCAATAACACTATAGCCATGGTGGTGTCATCCCTTTCACTAAGCTGTTTGCTTGTATTTTCATATTTAATCTTTAACAGAGCACTAGGATCATAATGCTCTCTTATCCACCCCCCCCAACTTTATAGATGAGGAAGCTGAGGTTAATATTGATTAAATAACTTGTGAAAATCATGGAATCAAAGTGGCAATAGAAGATTTAAACTGATTCCAGAGGGTGGAGAATCACTGGAAAATACACTGGTAACATGATCTAAAAATGGTTAAAAACACCAGAACTGTTTAAAAGAACCAACTCTTGTGAAACTTAGATTGGTGGGAAAAAAGACAGATATTTTAATGGGTCTTTAATGCAATTGTAATATTTTTAATCAAATGATATGCTCATTAATATACTTAGAAAACACAGCACCATCATTTTTTCCCCCAATTCACCATCAGTATTAAGATCTACCCAATAGGAATTTGTTGATTGCTTACTGGCAGGCCGAGAGTTGTCTGCCATTGTTGTCCTTAACCTAAACCCAGCAAGAGGGGTGAATAGTAATTGTGAAAGTAAAACTAGCTCTGGGAATTAGACATGTCCAGAAACACATAAAATCAAAGTTCAGAATTCTTTTAGTAAATTTGGGTTTCATTTAAAAACAAATTGAATGAAAGTTAAGAAAGAAAATTTCAGATTGGGTTAAAAGAAAACAAAATTAAAAAAGAATTCCCATTGTAAAGCAGCTATGACATCAAAGAATAACAATATATTTTGTACTACAATTGTAAAGCAGCTATGACATCAAAGAATAACAATATATTTTGTACTACTTGGTAATATTGGTTACCCTAATTTAGATTAGTGTGATTAGATTAAAGCAATTGGGATCTTTGTAAATTAGGGAGTTTATTAACTCCATATTGGATTTCAGAAAGCTTTTCCTGCTCCCCAAAGTTACTTATTTGATTTGGTTTTCTGATTCTTAGTAATTCATAATCATATCTTGTACTCTAGACCCAAGGCCTTGGTCTTGTCAAAATACAAATTCCCTCTTCAAGAGAAACTATGTTGCTGTGTTTGACATAAATCTGCATCATCTGGAGTTCCCTTCAAGGAAGAACTTATGCATCTGTAGAGATACATTCTGTTGATCTTCCAGCCATCAACATCTTTAGTCTGCCTCAGTGCAAGAGTATACCTTGTTTAAGGTCATGTCCTTCCTGGGAAAACCTCATTGGTGACTAAGCATGGATGGCATATGGGTGCCATTTGGAACTGACACGAGACACCTCTGAGGAACAACACTTGCTCTAGTGTTCTCTGCTAGGTTGCCCAGTCTTTTCTTTGGTCCATCTGCAGTTTGATTTCTCTTTCTGCTCTATTCTGCTTCTGCCCTTTCCTTTCCCAGGTTTTGATCCCTAACAAACATCTTGTACCCAAAACTGCATTCTGAACATTTCTGGGAATTGCTTTCCACAGTTCAGCTGCAGTGGATTAGGAGGACAAGGAAGTAAGAGGTAGGATGAGAAAAGGAAAACAAGGAGGAAAGAAAACACAACAATGCTAGATGGTTTGAGAGGACTGTCATTTAGGAGACAGTAAGGACACAAGAATGGCAAGTCAAATGTGTGCAAGGCAAACTTTACCTACCTAATAATTTTGCTTAAGTCAGCACTGGATAAAAAAAAAAAAGAGTAGAGTCACCTCTCTAAAAAGTGGCAGCTTTCTAACATGTTAACTCAAAGTGAATGTTGACAACCAGAAAGAATTTGAGGATCTAGGAAAGGAGCAATATTTATTTATTTGTGCATTTAGAAAGTACATTCTAGGCATTGTTCTGTGTATCTGCAATGCTAGGCACTAGTAAATAGGACCAAGTTAAGGCCCCTAAGGAGGTTCTAGTCTAGAGAAAATTTAATACAGAACCTGTTTCTCTAACCTTAGAAAGACAGTGCTTGGTTTTACGTGAGTCTCTTACAAGAGGATAATAATCAACCATCCACTATTCGAAGAACAAATGTGGAGACACGTGTGGTCTCTTCCAAAGAAAATTTTTCTGCCAATGGAGGAAGTGAAACATGAGAATAAGTTACTCATGGTAAAAGTCCTCAAGGAGTAGTTTTACCTGTAGAGTAGTATAAATTGCTTGTGGGGGAGGAGGTGTATGCTCATGATAATGTCCAGAATTACTGAACGTTTACTTTGTGCTGGTAAATTGATAAGTGCTGTATACACATTGACTCATTTAATGCTATTTCTGAGGAAGCACTATTATTCTGTCTGTTTCCTGAGGAAGATATGAGGCATGAGGAAGTTAAGTAGGTTGCCCCTGGTCACTAATCTTCTTAATAATCAAGCTAAGGTTCAAAATCAACTTGAGAAGCCAATTACCATACTGTCTCTTGAGACACAGCAAGGGGATTTTGGTTTTAAAAGTCTATGTCATTTCCGTGCTTAAAACCCCTGCATTGCTGTCACAAAAACCATCCAGTCTGCTGAGCATGGAGCACATCTTATAGGTCATCCTTTGATTTTTACCCAACTTGCTTTTTATCAAGGCAAAGCATCATCCTTGAGCTTTTACTCTGTGCCCTCTCTGATTCTGGCCACTTAGCATCATCCACAGGCCAACCCTTTGCTACTTGAGCCTTCAGGGTTTCCCTTCAGGCTGCACTCCGCCTCACAAAACGCGGTTCAACTTAGTGGTCCTGGTTTGACTCTTGAGAACTAGTCATGAGCTAGTTATCCAACCGCTCTCTACCTCAGCTCATCTATGAAGACAGAAGATAACAGTGCTCTGCAGGGTAACTGTGAGGATGAAAACACAAGGTGCATATTATATACAGTGTTTATTGTATGCACTATGAAAATTTTAAGGAAATACTCAATGTTTGTGATGAAGGTTATTGGTTTCTACTTCCCTTCCTGCTCACTTTTCCTTTAACCTTCTTCCTCTTCCTCTTCCCTTCCTCCTCCTCCCCCCTCTTCTTATTTTTGATACCAGGGATTGACCCAGGCATGCTTAGCCACTAAGCCACACCCAGCCCTTTTCATTTTTTTCTTTTTTTAAAGTTTGAGACAGAATCTTGCTAGGTTGCTTAGGGCCTCACTAAGTTGCTGAGGCTGCCTTTGAACTTGCAATCTTACTGGCCTAGCCTCCTGACGCAGCACGATTACAGGTATGCACCACTATGCTTGGCTTCATTCTCTTCTCTTAATTTGGATCCTGTTTTTCTCTTACTATGTATTTTTTAAGTGACCTCTTTTTTTTTTTCTTTCTCAAAGTGTAAACTTCAAAAGAGAGGAGCTTGGAGGCCATAGCATGTCTTATAGGAACTGGTAGAACGTAATGTGACCTAACCCAGACTACTCACTGCTGCTCCACATGTGCTTTTCTATTGCCCCAACTGAGAACACTGCAAAACTCTTGCCAGCAGTCAGCACGATTGGAGACAAGTTTTGTGTTTGCTAGTCACTTCAAACCATCATATTAAGGCTATAAATAAAATAATATTATGGTTCTCATCTGGCTGCTTTGTTAGAATAAGCTGAGAGAAATTGTAAATCACTATTTAGCATAATTGCTGAGATCTGGCAGGTTTGGATGCAAATAAAAAAGAATGAAGAATGTAATATAAAATCGTTCATATGATATCAGTTCAGTCATGCCCTATAAAGCAGCAGGTTGCAGAGACTCGTGGTATAATTTTAGTTGGCAAAGAGTTTTCTTATAAAGGAGTAGGAAATAACTGACCCTCATGTCAATTGTTCTGTATTTGTCTTTCTTCAAGTTTCTTCAAAGGATATATTCTTTTTCTGTTTCTCTGGGAACTTTTTTTCCCTAATACAATTGTGTAGCACACTCCAAAAGCACTTATTTGACAAAAACAAAACTAACATTGTTAGTATGGTCAACCACAAGGCACATTCTTCATTTTAAAGAAGCCAGAAGACACGAAGCATGCTTTTGACCTTTTTTTTGTCTGACTTCTTCCAGTTATTGCTGTGAAGTGGAAGAAAAGAAAGGCTATGGTCCTCACATAGGGATTTTTAAAAGGATATGAATCAAGGAATTGGACCAATGTACTCTGTGTCCATTAACTCATTATTCATTCACTCAACAGATGTTGGCCAAATGTTTACTGTGTGAGGACTCAAGAGGGAGGAATCTTAGGTGAATGCAAAGAGAAGGATTAAAGAAGGATGAGGGGCAGGAACGGTGGCTCAGCAGTTCCAGTTCTTGCCTGGCATGCACAAGGACATGGGTTCAAACCCCAGCACCACATACACAACAAAGTGTCAGAGCAATGAAAGCCACATGAAAAACTAAATAAAGTTGATTCTTTCTCTCCCTCTCTCTCTCTCCTTCTCTCTCTTTAGAGAGAGGGAGAGAAAGGATGAAAGCAATTCTGGTAGAAGGTAGTGAGACAAGAACCACAGGAACAATTCTGTGGAAACTCTGGTGACATTCTGTCATCTTCTTTCTGAGGCCTTTGATTTGAGTTTATCCATGAACCATGCGCACATTCAGAACTCAATTTCTTGCAAATAAAAAGATGAAGTTGGCCAGATGCTAGGTGTTCATTTTGACATATGGGTTTCTATAATACAAGGATGTAGTAGCTCAAAACCAGTGAGCTTAGATCATCCATGTCAGGAAGCAGTCATAGGATTTCACTTCATGTTATCAAATGTAAAGTGAAGAAGATCAAATTCTCCAAGGTCAGGCATCTTGTAAGGGGTGAAATTAGAATTTGACCCAAGTCTTCTGGCTCCAAATCCTCTCCTTTTTTATTTCATCAAATTTATCATTGAACAGGAAGTGGTTGATATATATTTCTGTGCTCTAAATAATTATAGACAAATCATTGTGCCTCTTTAACATATCTGTCTCATACTAATTTTGAAATAACAGACATGGAGTTTCTAGTGATAGTTAAATTCTCTAGATTACAGATGTACTTTAACATAACATTTTATTGTTCTGGCTATTGATATCACTTTCAGATGCTTTATATGGAAGTTATTTTTATTTAGATTTGCTAAGAATCATGCTAAGATTCAAAGTCTTAGACTTGGTTAGATGGCATGAGTATGATGAGCTTGTTCCGAGAGTTGAAATTCAGTGTATTCTTGCAACTTTTTCTGATAGGCAATGAGAGAGCCATTTGGGTCAGGATACAGGGCTCCTTTACTGTGAACTGTGAACTGACATAAAGGCAATCAAGCCACAATATTCTGTGATTTGTTTAACTTGCCTTTCCAATACAAGTATTTGATTTGTGAGTGGCAGAAACATTTTACCTGGTTTTTCTTAGCAGGCTGCTATGGCAGTGGAGATTTGATGGAGACCCTCCTTGAACGCTATCAAACTCTACAAATTGCAGATTTAGTGGCCTCTGAAATGCAAAACACCTCTCCATTAGGCTTTTCATCTTTAATAATAAAACCGTGCTCATTCACATAAGTCTCACTTGATTCTGTTGAGCATAAAATGGTGTAATCAGTTTTTCCAGATGGGAGGGTGAATTGAACTTTTTCATTTATGGCCACGTGAGGAAATATCTTGCATAAAATTTCTTGATTGAAATGACAGCTGAAAAATGTTTCTGTTTTTGCTAGAATCCTGTTTTTTTTGTGTGTGTGTGTGAGGGATAGGAAACAGTTGAACAGATACATGAGCCCTTTGGTCAAATATTGCATATAAAAGATGAATTTTCAGATGAAAAGTTTATAAAGCATACCTCTGTATATTCACTCACAGAATGAATCATATTGTTTATCTTCTGTGATACATCTTGCCATTCGCTTTTTAAATTTAATCAGTGGTATGATGCTAAAATGGTTTTTCAGGAAAGAATAAGAGCGCTGATTGGCATTGTTTGCCAATTTCTATGGTATAAATACTCCCACGATGGCCAATTTCAAGCTACCAATGACTTGCAAAGTTCCTAAAAAATTTAATGATGGTCTCATGAGAACCAGTATGAGCCAGCTCCAACACACCACTCAGTACTTTCTCAATATTTTTGTGTATGTTTTCTAATTGTTTTCTTCAGAAATTCTTTTCTCTAACCTCAATTTGAAGTTCTTCATGAGAGGGACCCTTCCATGTTCTGATATTTGCCTCTTTTTCCTCTCCCTCAGAGATAATCTGTATATGCACAGTAGTAAGCATGCGTGCTAGCAGTTTTCATCAATTGTAAGATCATATTTTTCTTATTTTATTAGCCCAAATCATTTTCAGCTTCTGGTCAATGGCATGTCATAGTATAATTAGCAAAATTTTCCTCTGTCTTAATGTTTCATGTAATAATATAATTATCTGAATGTAATGAAATATATTAAGTGCTGAATAAATGGTGTTTGATATCAGTATAATTGCATCCTGTGGGCTAATCTGTTTTTTCACATGTTCGATCCATCTAAAACAAGTTATTTCTATGCTGCCATTCCTCTGAGGAAAAAAAAGTAAATTTCTTGAAACTCTCTTTAGTGTACCTCTTGTTCTTTTGTCTCAGTATTCACATTTGACATATCAAAATTAGTTCAGCGAGCTAAGTTTCAACCTGTTTTGTGCATGCTGCTAGGTACCAAGAACCACCTTCCTCCATCTGTGAAGTGTCTTTTTGAAAGTGGAGATCACTGGTATGATGGATCATTAGACGATATATGTTATAGCCCAATTGCTGTCACCATTGGCATCTAATGTTTTTGTTCCCTGGCATGTGGCTTAAGGGTAAACCTTATAGTAGTCTCTTAAATGTGTCCATGTCTTGATCTCAGAACATGCAAATGTGTTATTTTACATGGCAAAAAGGAATAAATGTTGTAAATGGAATCAAGCTTGCTAAATAGCTGATGTTAAGATAAGGAGATTATCTTGGTTCACTTGGGTGGGCCCAAGGTAATAACAAGAATTCCCAAATGGAGAAGAGGGAGGCAGAAGAGATAGGAAGACAGATGGCATCATGAGGAAGAGTTGACTTCTAGAAGATGGAAAGGGAAAGAAAAAAATTCTCTTTTAGAGTCCCCAGAAGGAAAGCAGTTCTGCTGATGCCTTGATTAACTTAGTTAAGCCCATTTTGAATTTCTGACTTCTAAGAACTATAAGATGATAAATTTGTGTTGTTTTAAAGCTACTAGTAAGTAATGCTGTGTTACGGTAGCAATGGGAAACGAATACTAACTGCATTAAAATTCAAATGGGACAAGTCACAATTAGGGTTAAATAAAAGTACCCTGGTTACGTCAAAATTATTCTTCGTATTCTCTCCAAACAAGTTTGCAATGAAAATTTCTAGTATAAAGCAGATTGTAGGAACATATATTTAAGAGGTTTGTTAATTTCAAGATTTTACCACATTGTTTTTATGCTAAAGATTTGTCTAATTATAAATGAAAGTTAAATTTTTGTCAATTTAGTTCATAAGAGCTTTCATTAACTTTTTTTCTATCTTTGTGTTGGAGAATTGGTGGAATATTTCATGATTCATAACTTTCCATCATTATAGTGTTGCAAGGTAACCAGTGAGAGATTGAGCTGAGACCAACGTAAACCAAACGGAGAGCCAGCTGGCGACTGCCTCCACAGCTAAACGCTGTTCAGAGTGCAGCCCCGATTCTCTTTTTGCAGGGTCTTATAAAGGTAAAAATCACATCCTCCTAGGTACTGGGGAGTCTGCAGGTGCACAGAGAAAGCTCATTTACAGAAGCCAAAAATGCAGTTACATAAATTACATGGCAGATCAGGGAACAATTGTATCCTGGTTGGCAGTGCCTATAGAACATTCTGTAAGACTTACAATACCTTGGTGCTCATAATACCTAGGGGGCTTACAATACTTTTCCATGTTCAGGGGAGGTCAGCTAGAGTGCAAACATGGAGTCTCTTAGGCTAACTGCCTTGTCACAATACTTAGCATCCTCCATCTCCTGTCTTAGCAAGACCTGATGAGTGGTGTTCACTCTGATTTGGTTTATATCATTAGGAACAAGTTTTAAGTTACATGATCTTTGGCAAGTGACTTTATTCACAAAATGGGAATGATTGTGGACTGCATATTTGTGTCCCTCCAAAATTCATGTTGAAATCATAACCCCCAACGTGATGGTATTTGGAGATGGGGCCTTTGGGAGATTAAGTCATGAGGGATTTGGTGCCTTGTAAGACATGAAAGAGTTTGCCTCTTTGTATTCTCTTCCATTTGAGGGTTCAATGGCCATATGTAAGGCAAGAAGAGGGCCTTCACCAAAAGCCTGATCAGGCTGGCACCTTTGTTTCAGAATGCCAGCCTCCAGAACTCTAAGAATAATTTTTGTTCTTTAAACCACCAAGGCTATAGTATTCTGTGATAGCAGCCTGAATAGACTAAGAATTAGTATGGAAAATGCAGTGCTGCTGTAGTAAATAGCTAAAAGTACAGAAGTGGCTTTGTAACTGGGTAATAGATAGAGGTTGAAAGAGTTTTGAGGTGCTTTCTAAAAAAAAAGCCAATATTGCCTTAGAGAGAATTTTAAAGGTGATTCTGGAGAGGGCCCAGAAAGAAAAGAGGAAACCTGGAGAGAACATTTCTATTTTTTTTAGAGAATGTGTATATATGTGTGTATATTTATAATCATGCATAGAATGTTGGTAGAAATATGAAAGGGAAGGGCCAGTCTCATGAGTCTGCAATGGCAAGGAGGAGCAGGTTATCTGAAACTGGAGGAAAGGTGATCCTCGTAAATTGGCAAAGAACTTGACCAAATTGTGGTTGTGTTCTAGTTGAGTCAGGAGAAGATTAGGCCACTTGCTCCTGGTTACAGAGCTGGTAGTGGTGGAGGTGGACCAAATTGGAGCTGGAGTCTTAACTGTCCCTCTCAAAGGCAGACAGTATGGGTACAAGCAAAGTTGAAGGAGAAAGTTGGAGTTAAAGAAATGGCTCTACAAGGGCAGTCCATGAAGAGGTGTTACCCTAGTCAGGCTTTCCTAGGACTGAGTCACATTGAGCAATAATCTTGTTTTGAATCATTTCCATTTTAGAAAAGTGGGAAAGCTGTAATAGCTAGATATTGCTCAAATTCTAGAGGTCTAAAAGGAATCAAATAGATTCAAATAATAGATGTGTGGACAAGCTTTGCAATCTGCAGAATGGGATATGGACAGTATACTCTTTCCCCAGCCCAGGGCACAAGGACTGACCTGAAGATACTCAGGAAGTCTTTGTGAATAAATTGGCCTATGACACAGGAAGAAATCAAGGGTGCACACACAGAGAATGTCTGTGTGCATCTCCCTGTTGGATTGGGAGCTCTGTAAGTCTGGTGTCTGTGCCATCTCTGCCTTAGAGAATGACCTAAAAATAGTCAGAACTCAATAAATGTTTGTGATTAATAATAATTATTGTGCCTTTCTTATTACTTGAGGTTTTTATGGGACAGATTTTCTTTGGGGCCAGATGGAGGAACTGATTGGAATTGCTGACTTTTATTTCTGTAGACCCCTGTTATATATTCTGCATGGTGGGAGGTGAGGGTTCGAGGACTGAGGGCTGAAAAGCACAGCTGGGAAGGCTGCACTCCTGGTGACTCAGCCATGGGCTCTGAAATCATGTGTGGTGTGTATGGAAGCCAGGGAAACAGAAGCTAGCAGAGAGATAGAGTTGCTTTGTTTTCTTGGGACTTTTTCCACAGTGCATGGAGCCTAAGAGTAAGTCTTTCCCCACCTAGCAATCTTGTTCTTTGTACAGAGAAGCAAGTATGTTAGACAGGCCAGGCAAGGGAGTTGTGGGACTTCTTGTGAACAATATGGCCTGTGAGTAATATGGTTACGGTATCCTGTGGTCATGGTGACCACTGGATTCATTGATGGACACAGAACAGTGGCAATCTCAGATCTTAGGCAGTGTGTCCTAGAAGGCCAGCTTTGACAACAGATGCAGAGTGACATACCAAGGGAATCGAGTATTCAAGATTCACCCTGTCACCAAACTCAGAGCCAGGTGACTCTATGTGGCCCAGGGTTATGCCAAGGGCAATAAAGAAAAGAAAAATGGGAGTGGGGAGTGGCAGTTAGTGCACAGGACAAAGGCAGAAATATCAGAAAAACTCTGCTAACCTGAGTTTGGGGCTTGGTAAGTACATTCTTTTTGTTTGTTTGTTTGTTTGTTTGTTTTTTTTTTGTACCGAGACCCAGGTGGTAAGTATGTTCCTGTAACTGAGTAAATGCAAAGCAAAGGAAGGAAAGCCCAAGTCCATGCCAGGCACACATGGAAGACTGGAGTAGAAATTCTCAGATGGACTATGGCTGTGGCTACATAGAATATAAGTGTCCCTCTGGTAAAGGAAGTTTGATGGTTAGATTGAGGCTAAAGTTCACATGTATACAGTGGAAATTTTTGCATTGATCATTTCATTAAATATGAATATAATTTATTGTAGTGCAATTTCTAGTTATGAAAACTTTATTAATCTAAATCCTCAGTTGAAAACTTCAGGCATTGTCTGAAAAAGAAATAGCTAACCCTAGGTGGACCCTGCTGGATATGATTCAGGTATCCTACCAAGGCCAGTTGTATGATAGTCGTGGAAGGAGTTGCTCTATAAATAGAACGAATCCATGGACCCATCTTCATTCCTAAATAAGAAAAGGCAAGATAAATGATGTGTACAAAGTTTTCAAATCAATTGGACCTCCTTGACCTTTTGGTGACACTGGAGGGACATCGTGCACACATATGCATTTAGCAGGAGCCTGAGGGAGTAGGAGAGGATTAAAGTTAGATCGTGCCAAAGCTGGCTATGCATTGTTATTAGAATCTAAATATTTAAAAAGTTACAAATCCTGAATTAAAAGAAGGAATATTTTATCCATCCACAGGGAAGTTGAAGTCCCTATTATCCCAACTTTTTGACCCCACTTCATTTAATCAGGGTTTTAACACTCCTAGCTATTCCAAAACTATTGATTTTTTAAACCTGGGCCTGAGAAACAGATAAAAGACCATATGGGTTATCACTCTAATGATTTATCTTAAGAATCTGTGAACTGTGGAATCATGATTGTTAGGACTGAGAGACACCTGCTCACCTTTCTGAAATGAGGAACTGAAAAGATCTTCTGAGATTCAGAAAGGGTAAGGGATACAATGTTGACCTTTTGGAGACAGGAAACCTTTGATGAACTATAGGACACCAAGACAGTTCATTTAAAAGACGATTTCAAAGCATTATCTGGGGCAGGTTTTGTATGTGCCTTAGCGAAGCTCTTGAGTTGTCTTTTTACATAAATCCAGGGAAATAATGGTTTCCGCAGTCATTCACATGTCTGCAACCCTCATGTGGCATCTTGGCTTCTAGGCTTTGTAACTGCTTTTCAATCTCTTTTGTGGACAAAATTAAACTTTCCTTACCATTTGACAGCATGGAACTTTCCTGAGATAGGCTGCTAAGGAGAGAAGAGGCAGGAAAAGGTCACCAATAGCATCTCCATGTAATTAAGTCAGTGCAAACAGTGAAATAAAATGGTTGCTAATGACATTTACTCCATCCTATAATATAAATCTTTTTCTGGTCTTGGAGGTAAGTTAAGGATCATTTGTTAATAAAATGTAGACTGTAAATTTTTGTTGCAGGTAATATTGTGTGCATTTTTTGTAGGATAGGTTTACTTTAGGGCTGTGTTTAGGATTTCTTGTTCTTTTTTTCTCTGCCTATTTTCCTCTTTCTGTCTGTATATGCAGACTAACATTTATGTGTATGTACGTGTATGAATACCTGCATATGTGCACATGTATACATACATATGTACATGTATGTTTTATAAGGTGCAGAATAATTAACAAAGGGTTAAAAGAGAAAAATAACTTCTAACTTTGATTTTTGATTTACAGACTAAGATTGACCATCTATAAAGATATAGTATATAATCAAGGAGACAATTTGTTGTCTTTTAACTTTTTTTTTAAGAGAGAGAGAGAGAGAGAGAATCAATTTTCTTTATTTTTTTTAATCTGGCTTTTATTTCTCCAACACTCAGTAGTGTATGTGGAGCTGGGGTTTGAAATGAGGTCCTCAACACATCGCAGGAAAGTGCTCCAACCACTGTTCCAGCTCCTCTTTTAACTCTTAAAAGACCCTGAAAATAGAAGATAAGCTATCTTTTTTTTAAGAGAGAGGGACAGAGAGAAAGAGAAAGAGAGAACAATTTTATTTAGTTTTCCACATGGCTTTCATTGCTCCGAGACTTCACTGTGGATGTGGTGCTGGGGTTCGAACTCGCATACTAGCGCATGCCAGGCAAGCACCATAACTGCTGAGCCACCGCTCCAGCCCAATCTATCTTTTTTTTTTTTTGGTACTAGAATTAATAAAATTGTCTAGGTAGATACGAATAAAAATGCTGAGATTAAACTTGGTGGACACTTAGTCATAAGACTAAATCCCAGATAAATTGTGTCTTAATTTACTGGGTACACAACCTAAAACATCAGGAGGGATACCAAGGATCATGCCCCATCTTGGCTGTCAAATCAAGCAGAGGAGATGAAGCAGTAGTAATTACATGTTGTGTGAATGTGAAGGGTAACTTGGGGACTTAAGGGAGTGGAGTGGATAGCAATAGCCCACAGGGTGCACATCTGGGTGCATTTCCTGGGAGAAGAGAGATTTGTGTCACCTGCTGACAGGAGAAGCATGGACCCTGGTAATAGAGGAACAGCTCAAGTCTTGAAGGCAGAAGGGATGGTGAGGCAGAAACAGGCAAGAGTGAGGTATGTGCATGGGGCATGTCACGAGGGTGGAAGAGCCCTCCTAAGAAGCGGCTATTTTTGTACCAGGACTCCTCTGTGAAAACTTTTGTACCAACTGGAACTCCCAGTTCCTATTATAAAGTCTAGAAAATAGTAGGTTCTCAGGACATGCTTATTAAACACATACACAAATGACCAGCTTGCTGGGACAAACACGATCATTCACAATTTGGGAAGGAGAAAGTCAAGAATCACCTTGGTTGTCAAGCGACACTTCATTTTCTGTTTCAGATTGCTTTCAGCATACAACAGCCTGACTGATAAACACCTAGCTGGATATTTTAACAACACAAGGATACAGCGGCATCTCCTAAGATCAGGACTGGTAAGATTGGCTTTGCTTTCTACCCGTTTTCTCGTTTCATTAAGTCCAGTAATTTCCAACTTTTTAAGGTTTCCTCTTCGAACTCGTCAATGACATCTCTTTTCCCCTACTTATTTGAGGAAAATTTTTCAAAGTTCTGATTTATTTATTTGAGGCTATTTCAGAAAATGAGAAGAAAGTTCACAATGGCCACTAAGAAAAAGAAATATTAGCCAGGTGCAGTGGTGCATGCCTGATTTTAATCCCAGGGGCTTGGGAGGCTGAGGCAGGAGGAACTCAAGTTCAAGGCCAGCCTCAGCAACTTTGTGAGGCCCTAAGCAACTTAGTGAGACTCTGACTTAAAATAAAAAAAATAAAAATGGCTGGGAGTGTAGCTCAGTGGTAAAGCGCACCTAGGTTCAATCCCTAGTATCAAAGGAAAAAAGAAAACAAATTATTTAGGAAAAGTCCCTTTGAGTTTTCAATAGCACTGTTCATTTGTTTACTCCTTCATGTATTCAACACGTATTTACTGAACACATTTATGAACAGGAAACTGTTAGGGAATGAGAACAGAAAAGACATCATTGTCTTCAGAAAAAAATATTGTTTTTAATAATCACATCACACAGTGTGAAAAGCATGAACAATTCAACATTTCCCCTTGAACTTTTTTAAACTTTAATTTCTTGTGATGGTTTATTGATACATTGGTATCTTTCATTAGTTTTAAAACTGCCCTTTCAACAAAGTTTCCATTCCTACAAATACCTATAATATGAAAATCCTTTTTAAAAACCTATAGTTTTCCACTGAAAGAAAGGGGTGTGGTCATAGAAAGTGTTAGCTATTTACCTTCTTAAAACACACTCCTTAACAATTGTTGCCTTGGTGTTGAAAGAACATGCATTGTGTTTCTAATTGTTGTTTATGTGTTTGGCATTATAGCTGGAGAGATCTCAGAGAGTCACTTTTCAGTCTCTTGGGGCTTTGTTATCAGACAGATCTGGCTGAAACCTGGCTCTGCCATTAAAAAGACATAGAATCATGAGCAAACCACTTACATAACTTTTTTTAGTCCCAACTTCTTCAGTTTTAAAATGAAGATAATGATACCCAGCCCTACAGATCATTAAGTCAATTAGAGATGTGCTAGTGCAATAATAATTTCAATAATAATAGTTATTGTGGTTCGTATTAACATTGCTTCTTTGGATAACAGTCAGTGTGCTTCATGTATAATGGAAAGACCTTTGTGTTGGCTTATTGACATCATTAAGAAGTATTATTTGAACATTTGGTTGCATGCATGGCAATCCAAATAAGGAAGACACAGCTGTCTCTCTAGAGCAGTGGTTCAAACACAGCTCTTCAGCCAGCAGTGTTTTGCATCACCTGGGAACTTGTTAGAAAATGCAAATACAAGAGCTGTACCCCAGATTTAATGAATTAGGAGCTCTGGGATGAGGCCCACCAATCTATTTTTCTTTAAGGCTTTAAGGTGATTCTGATTCAGGCTTAAGTTTAGGAACCTCTGCCCTGTAGGAGCTTCTAGTCTAATTGAGGATATCAGACATAGTACCCGGAGAAAACATAACCAAGGCACATACGAACTGACAAGGGAATGACAATGTTCTGACATTTTCTCCCAATTTAACACATGTGACACAATATCCCAAGGACAACACATTCTAAAGAGTGTAACTGAGTTATTGGTACTTTTAAGAATACTTTCTATATAACATATTCCTTTTTTCCATAGATAGATATATGTCTATACATGCATACATATATGTACAGATAAATGTCTATACATGCATACATATATGTGCACATACACACATATAAAATTATCAATAACCAATTGTAGCTAGCTCTAGTTAATCTCAACATTCTAAATATATTGCAACAGTGTTAAAAAACTAGTTAGCAAATTTAGGACAAAATTAAGAATAAATATCTGCTTTGCATTAAACCTTAAAAAGAAAAGCAGGTCACAGGTAAGTAGAAAAGAATACAAGCAGGGCATATAGAATATACAGGACATATAGAAAAATGCAACAAATATGCTTACAGGAAAGATTCAAAGAAAAGAAAACTAGGCAAAAACCAGAAACTGCCATTCCTAGGTCTCTAAGTGCTACCATTTGAGACCAATACTGAATACCTTCTCTCTATAGTTCTGCATAATCTGTAAAATTCCAAATCAACCAATTAAATTACATTCTGGGCTGGAGAGTGGAAGAAGAGAAAGCAGTGGGAAAACAAAGTAATGAAACCAATTACTTTTAAAACAGATCGATGAGATCCTCTGCAGCTTGCCTGATTTACCCTTCGAAGTATTTCCTATGAGATCATGAGCTGTAATCACCGCTCCTGTTCATTGTTTCGAATGCCCACCCTCTTCTTCCTAGATGATGTTCAGAAATGAAAAGAACACCTGGGTTCCATGCAGGGGAAACTGTGACTGTAATGAAAACCTCATTTTAAATGTCCAGTGCACCACCTGTGGACGTCTTCACAGTGATGGATGTATGAAATTCCTTTTGCCTTTTTGCCTTGTGAAATATTAATTGAACGGAGAGAGCAACAACTGTAGTGGCCCACTCCTGCTGCTTGCATACTGCACATTTCTTCTCCCTCCCTATCCTGACACACACACACTTTCTTTCTCTCTCTCTCTCTCTCTCCCTTTTCTCCCTCTCTCTTTCTCTTTTTCTTTCTTCTCTCCCTGCCTCCCATTTTTGAAAACTAATAACTCATTTTCTACTTTTTATTTCTGTGAATGTTTTATTTATTCATGACAGATCACAAGGAGTGGAAGAATCCTTTCTGAAAAAGAATACAAACTAAATATCATGAAGCGAGATCACCAAAAATACATACGGGAATGCTTAGCCCAGGCTATTTTCCATAAGGTTCTTGATATGGAGGTACAGATATTTATTATTGTCCTTTTAATTAATTTTTATGATATGATAATTAATGATTCTTTTGTACCCAGAAGCAGTGGAATTCTTCCTATATGTCAATAAAAATAAAATGCAGTCAAGTGACTTGAGAAACATTTTACATCTCTCTAGGTTGCCAGGAGCCAAGAGCCTCAAGTATGCATTTCTCTATTTCAGTTAGGGAAAAATATGGACATCATAATAGATTTTGTGATATTTAATTTTCTAAATGTAGATTTTTAATCCACAATGGCTACTCTGAAACATACCAGCCCTCACCATCTGTACCTTAATTTCCATTTGCTAAAAAAAGTGACATCTGTTTAAATATCAGTAATTCTACTGCCATGAATTATTTCAGATCTGTTATTCTTTTAAGGCTCTGAAACTCAGCCGTATGTTAAGTTTCAAGGAATAGGCATTGAAACATCTGCTGTCCCTCCTACTTTAGGCCACATTGGTCAACATAGATTTACAACCCAAGCGTCAACAATTTTTTTTTTAATCTGACATGGCATTTTTAGTTGGATATCCAGCTAACTTGATAAATTATTTCAGCCTTGCTCCATGAAACATGTAGTTTCGAACATCAACACCATTTTAATCTCTCTGAAAACGCACGTCACTTCATGGCTTGACCACACAGCTGTAAATAAGAAAACTTGGCTTGTAAAATCATTGACCTATGGGTGCAGTAAACATTTATGAACAGCTATAGAATCATCAATAAACCAATACCAAATTGAGAATCACTGCACATATCCATTATTACACTCCCGTTGTATGGATCCAGTGTAGTGTTCACTTAAGATGTGTTCACACATGTATAACATTAACATATACCTTATGTTAATTTCAGAATTCCATTCTGTGCATGACATCATGTGTATGTATTATATGGAATCATTGTTTATGCTTCCCAAATTCACTTGCTTATAAAAGTATTAGCTAAAATTCTCCAGGTTTTTTTAAGAAAATAAGTATTACAACATAAAATTAATACATTCCTAGTTTCAAGCTTACTCGATAGGCAGAGTTCAATATTAGCCTTCATCCTGGAAGTTTGGTTTTCTAAAATCACACATAACTGATACATTATGACACAACTTCACTGTTCAATACACTATCATTTAAAAGTCTTTGTAATTCTTAAAGTTGGAATTGATAGCTTTGATAAATGATAATATGCAATATACTAAATAGTTTATCTATATGATGGAATATAATAATATTATATAGGTTAGGTACACCTAATCTAAAAATATGAAGTCTGAACCTTTTTGAGCACGAACATGTTCTTAAAATATTTGGATTTTAGAGCATTTCATATTTTTCAGATGAGGAATGTTCAGCTGGTGAAGTCTATGCAAATATTGCAAAATCTGAAAAACTCCAAATTCTGTAACACTTCTGGTTCCAACCATTTTGGATAAGGTGTACACCACCTGTATAATATTTGAATATACTAGAGCAAACAGCATTTTTCTCTAAATTGTCACACTTGTCTCCCTTTTAGTTTATATTGACACTGTTTATTGATAATGTTGTATCAACATTCATGTATTCAACAAACCTTATTCATTCATTCATTTATTTGTTTGTTTTTGAGTCATGGGGATTGAAGCCAGGGTCCTGTGCATGCTAGGCAAGCACTGTGTCACTGAGCAACATTCCCCGTCCAATGCAACAAATATGCGGGCTTACCATGAGCAAAAATAAGGCTTTATGTCAGAGATGCAGGATATAACTTTTAAAAACGCTGTAGAAAGTGATTGAGTGCCGAGAGAGGAGGAGCAAACTGGCTCAGAAAAGTAGGGAAGGATGGTTTTCTTCTGTGGGAGTCAGAGGTCCTGCTATTTCAAATACACCTTGAAGAGGGAAGGAAAATTCCCATGAAAGCATAGAAAAGGCACTCCAGAGAGTGAAGACAGCAGGCGTAAGATTGCAGAGGTGGGGAAGGACATTGTGAATGGAAAGGAAAGCTCACTGAAGCCAGACTGCGCTGTGGGTTGGTTGAAAGGAGTGGTGGGAAGTGATGTTAAGTTGGGGCCCAGTTTCTGGAAAGTCTTGAATTCCCAACTCTGTTTGGAGCGTAGGTGATGAGGCGATGAAATGTTTTTCAGCAGGGGAGTGAAATAAATGAGCAGAGCTGTTTTAGAAAGATGATGTTGCTAAAAATGTGGAAGATGGATTAATGAGCTGGAAAAGATTGGAGGTGGGAGGTCAATTAGGAAGCTGTTGCCGGAGGGTGTGGGCTAACAGCAGTAGTGGTGATGCAGGGGAGATGCAGCTGTCTCCAGAGACTCTGAGGACAGGAAGGCTGCCAAGTGATGGAATGAGGAACAGTGCTGAGGTTTCCAGTCTGGGTGGTGGCATGTGGCCTGCAGGATGCATGAACAACAGGGGTAGAAAAGAACTTTGAAGTGGTGAAACATTTGCCTGACAGAGTGTTTTCCAGCAAGCCAGAGGCTCTTAGGAGCTGCGGAATGGTTAAATAAGATAAGTGCTGGGAAAAAAGGAAATCAGGTTTGACCCAGAAGACAAACACATCTGTGGCCTTGGGGAAAGTAGTTTCAGCAGTGGGGAGGAGGAGGGGCTGATTGTGGAGCGCCTGGAGTAAGTGGAAGATGGAAAATACCTGATAGTGTATGTAATAAAGTTCGGTGATAAGTGGGTGAGAGATCACAGAAAGGGGGAGAGGAAAGGGAGTGTCAAGAAGAGGATTGATGATCCTTAGGTAGGGAAGGATTGAGTCCCCAGGGTCCCCAAGACAGCAGGGGGGGTCAAGAACCAGAAAGAAAAGAAAGAAAGGAAGAAAGAAAGGCATCTTTCCTTCCCCAAAGAGCCAATAATGATTTTCAGATTTTCAACTGCATCTGAATGATTTCAAATTGAATTGCAAACAGGTCAATTTTATATGAGGTTTATTTTTGGATTATAAAATTAGTATGTTACAGAAATTTGAAAAACATAAAACATGATAAAGGAAAATAATCACATGGTTCCTATTCTCAGAGATAACTGCTGGTAGCATTCATGTTTTTAGTTTCTTCTATTCATATTTATGCATTAATAAAATGATGCTATGTTGTGAGATGGACAGTATTATGAAAAATATAAACTGCAGAAAAAAAGAAAGTTAATGTCAGCTAGATCAAGGTTCCAATTAGAGCTCCCTAGCTGACTAGATGTGTTAACTGGCTCAAGTTCATGGTCCTCTGCTTCAGTGTCTCTGCTTGCAAAATAGGGCTGTTGGCAAATAGTCGTTCAAGCAGAGGTGATGTAAACGAAGAGCCTTCCTAGAACAGGGACAGGTACATGATAAGGGCTTGATCAATTAAACATTTCTGTGCAATTCTATATTTTGTTTTTTTCTGCATTATATGTATTTCCCATTTTTTAAAAAACAAAATTTTTATGAACTTTACTTGAACGATCATATTCTTCTGTTTCATCATAACAAATACGCCAAAAATTTACACATTCTTTTTGGAGGTTATATTGCTTCTGCATTTTTGCTTGGGGGGAAAAAAGAAGAAACCTTTCCAATAGCATCACTGAGCATAAAACTTTTAAAAAAATTAAATTCAGTTTTGCCCTAGGCTTTAGAGTGAAGTTTACTGGTTAAAGCGTATCAGCACCTTTAGCCGTCTAATCATATGTTTATTTGGCAGTCCTAAGAGTAGTACCAATTTATGTTCTCACCTGCACACTTATACACACTTATACAGGTGATTCTTCTCCATCTCAATGACAAGAAGGATAATTGAGAATATAGTTAGCTGTTAGGATTATTTCCTAAAAATTTCCTTGCAATGATTGATATAATTCTGCCTTCCATTCTTTCCTGGATGCTTAGCGTTACCATCAACTTGAAATAAAAAAGAAACTGGAGACTTTAGCTAGGAAGGAGCGGATTCAGAGATTTAAGGTAAGGCACTACATACTTTCACTTGATAATATTATTTGATCATTTCAAAGCAGTGAGTCATTATTGAAGTTCCCCCCAGGCACTTTACTTTTGGGTAACACGTAGCTGAGGTAAAAAATGGTTTTACTAAGCCGAATGTTGGCCATCATCATTACAGATGATGGTGACAAAATAGGATCTGTTTGTGTGATATACATTTTAATAAGACACAAACCTTTCAAAGACAAACTTGTAAACGTTCTTTCCAAGTTTGAAGTTTTGCTTTTGTATTTTCTTGTGATAGAGGGCCAAAGGATATTTGGCTGTCTTAAGAAAGTAAAAATAGATGATAATGTTCTCAATGTGATGAAAAATAGAGCATTTTAAGAATTATACAATGGCACATTTCTGTGTGAATGTCACACTTGAAAATTATGGTGGGAAAGATCCTCTTTAACAAAGGAAACCATAATAGATTTAAGACATTTTGTACTAGGCATGTTGAATGAAATTCCTTGCTTATTTTCTGTTTTTGTATCCCTTCTTTGCAGTGAATGTATGAAATATATAAATTTAAATCAAGAGATAAGATATTCAATTAGGCACATTTGAAAGATTTTGGTTTAGGTTGGCTGTTTTATTCAGTTTCTTATGCCATTCAAAAATCACATGTTGTTCTTAATTTTCTGTGTATTATTACAAATGTGTGGCCTAAGACACCATTCACAAACTGAGGAGTATTTGTAAAGCTCGTATAGAACACCTTACCAAAAAAGGCTGTGATTTTTTTTTTCCTTCTTGCCTGATAGACACAGATCTATTTTATCAGGGTCAAAAGATAATCTTGTTACAAAAATGTTGTTAAATGGCACAAGGAGAGGTCAGTTTTCAAGATCAGGAGAGTTGGAGTGTAGAGATTTGGGGTGAATTCAGCTTTGCTGATATTGTCCTACATCAAGGACTGAGTTGTAGATTCTGTGATTTATCTGCTGAAAAGTTGATGGAGAAATTGGTTACTGCAAATAGAGTGACTGGTAGTGCCTGAAGCAGGGTGAGCTGTGTGTCTCTGCTTCATCCACTCCTGCCCAGATCGCCAGCCACAGTAAACTAGGTACAGGGCCATGCTGCAGCATCCACAGAGATTCACAGCAGACACTAGGGTTCCCCCCCATGTGACTTTTATTTGTCACCATTTTCACTCTATATAACTACAGTTAGTAAAAGATATGTTTTCGGTCCTCTTCATTTAAGCTGTAACGCTTTTTGCTTAATGACATTATTGAATTATTTTGTAAGATAGAAATGTACTATTTTCTGGTAGTCTGTACCAATCAAAATAGTGAAGGGCACTGTGCTTTTGATAGTGGTCTGCTAAAGCAGATTAGTGGTGTTTATTGCTAAAATGGAGGATACACTGCTTTTGCAGCTATTTCTTTGTGTATAGCTAAAGCAGATTCAGTTTTCTGCCTTTTACCACCATGCCCAGCTCCCTGATATGGCTGTGGAAATTTCCTCACCGCCACAATAGGTCTTAAAAGCGGCACTCTGGAAAAGAGTGAGAAAGGACTTCTTTGGTCCCAAACTCAATTCAAGCATGAACCAGAGTCAAGCTCTGGCCTAACCTCGATTTCTAACTATGCATCCCTTCATTATATCTCTTTCTTATTCCAGGGTGAGCATACAAGACAATCTATTGAAAATAACATGCCAATCCTGTCTCCTCGCCCTCCAATGGGCCCAAAGACTAACCGTGGTCATAGTGTTCTGGTTGATGAAGGACATTCTGGTCCATTAACACTGGTGAGTCATATTAAACACTATGTCCCAGCTGATTGGTGATTTCTTATTAATCTCAAAAAGAATGCTCTCTGGGAGTGTGTCTGCATAATCCTGCAAGTCCTTCTGAATTAAAACATTGTCTAAAAAAGAACGACAATAACAAAAACCCATAGTCTTTTATCTTTTCACCTCTGTCTATTCTGAATATCCTACTTCCAATCAAGATCACTCCTGCCAAATCCATTTTACTCGCTACTGCTAGATTAGTTTTCTTGAAGTGCAGATTACTGATGCTACGTACATGGCCTGTACCTTCCCTGGTTCTGTGTTACTGGTAGGAAAACCAGACTCTTTTACCTGACATTTAAGACCCTAAACCACACGATTTCAAGTTATCTGAGTATTTCCCCCCATAATTACTTTTTAACACCCTACAATGCAGAAAAATTGAACCATGAGTTGTTTCATACATGTTCTTGCTGTTCCTTTTACTACCATCTTATCTGTACAAATCGAGGGCACCATACTGCATATTGGCTAGATACTAAGCTTGCTTTTATCAAAAGTATGTGTTCATACTCTAAAATAAAAATAATTAAATGTATAGAAATTCTGTTTGAAGAAATTACACAGATACTTCATTCTAGCTTGATTATATAACCTTGAGGTGGTTATAAACTCTTTTTTTTATTCATTCAACATAGTCATACCCATAGGAGAGAATCATTGCCACATAATCATGATCACATGCATAATGACAGAGCAAGCCAAGGCTGATGCCAGTTCATGATTTTTCCCCTTTGGGTCCCCCGTCCCCACATTCCGATTCATGTTTCCCTTACTTTACCCCTGTGTTAGTTGGGCTTCTCATGGAAGTTGAAGGTTCTCCACTGGGTTGATAACCCCTCTACTCCCTCCCTCCAGCTGCCTTGACATCCCTCTTATTCCCAACACCCGCCCTTGCCTTCCTCCCTTCATCCCCCAGCATCCTAGGCAAGGTTCCTCCTGTTCATGTAAAAATTCACCCATGTTGAGGTTATTATTAGCTTAGCCTACTTTCAGTCTGTTTCTGATTATATTCTAGTGGTTATAATCTCTTAAAGGAGAGTGAAGTACCTTGAAACAGGATAGATACAGGAAATGGTTTGCAAAATATTTGCTAGAGGCTGATGGTTTAAGTTATAACTGAATTGCTTGATTACATCTTTATTTTTGCTTTGTGTAACCTAATATATTTCCTTGTTAGCATGAACATTTTTGTATTGCACAATATTTATAGAGAAATTGCAATGCATTCACAAGTTCATCATATACAGAGTTAAGCTTTGACATATTTCAAAAGGTAAATATAGTTTGACATTTCCTGATGAACAGCTCAAGTGATGAAAGGCAACCATCTTCCCTTTGTTGTTACCCCATTTCCAGGTTTGATTTGAATGTATATGTGTACAAATAATTCTTTTATTGGATGGCAATTCACTAGACTCTCAAAAGCCTAACCTGGGTGAAACAAAAGAAACAATCAAGTGCAGTTTTCTGTCTTCCCACCTGTTTCAGAGAGGAAAAACCCTTTAAAAGCTTTCTTTTCAATTTTCCAGCTGAACACCCTCAATAAATAGTTTATGATACATCCAGGAGATCTTAATGTGGCAGAAGTGAGAAAGTAATTTAAAATTACAGGAAACACTGACGCCAGCACTTCAAAAGCCTTTCCCTCTGCTAAGCCAGGGTTCTTCACTTGGTCACCCCGGATGGTGCACTTACTCCTTAAGGGATACCTATTTTCATCTTGGAATTGTGCTTCCCATTTTGCAGAAATGGTTTGGTTTTTCCAATCTGGATACATAGCCTTTGAATTTCACTCCTGACCTCTAAGTGCCACTGAGATGAAGATAAGAATTGCTATGGGATGTCACCATTTATTTGTTTAGTTAATTATTTTTAGGTTTCTGGAGTGAATAAGGAAAGCACCTGGTGCACCACCAGGGCCTTTGGTCACTAATTGCATCCAGACCTTCAAGATAGTCTGCAGGCTTTTAGTTGTACAAGTCCATTAAAATGGTGAAAAGTTGTTTCAATGAATTCCATAAGATTTTTGGAAAATTTACCCACTGAGATCTTCTAAGAATTAGAAATGCTCAGCTAAGCTGAGTATTCACCAGGTAGTCAATTCCAATTCACATTCTGGCACAGTTTTAAGAATGTTAAGCTACAGTGCCATATTTATCCCAAGAAAATATATTACACACCATTTAAAATATAGCAAATTTAAGGTAGCTTCTGACGTGAGCTACAACAGTGCGTTGCTCGCAGCTGTTAGTTAATGGCGCAGAATTGTTTTTAGAGATAAATGTGATCAGTTAAACATTTGACTGCCACATTCATCTAACTGAAAGATATCTGTATGCAAATGCACAGAAGTAAACTTGAGAGCACACTAGCCAGTAGATGATGTTCTAGTTTGCAGAAGTCTGTTTACGTGGATTTCTACATTTGATTTTTCATGTTTTTGTGTTCGGTTGGATTATTTGACAGGAGAGAATCTTAAAGTGTGTTCGTTTTACAGAGTCTGTCTGAAAGATTCTTTGGGTGATCTGATTCCCTTGTTCAGAAATCTCTAGTTTCATTTCTCTGTGGATTTTAACATCTATTACTGTTGGACCTATCTAGGCTCGTACGATGTTCTAGTCAGTCCACTTGTTCTGTTTGTGAAATAGGTTTGTGTGCAGAGAATTCAAATAACAATGGCTTCAGCATCGGGGGCCCGCCCACCCAACGCATGCTCGTCTCATCTCAGCTTGTATGCCTCTTCTGTTCTATGAAGCTATCACAAGCTCAGATTTCTTCTGTGTCACTCATCCTCCAAACTCAGGGTGCTGCGTCATCCCCATGAGCCAAAATGGTGTATCACCATATAAGTACCTTAACTTCTGGAAAAGGGCAGAAGGGAAAGTAAGAAACACTTCTCCAAGGACATGGTCTGAAAATTTCAGTCTATTCTTTTTTTTTTTTAAACTGGGGATCAAACCCAGGATGTTGCGAATGCTATGCAAGCACTTTGCCACTGAGCTACATCCCAGCCCTCAGTCTATTCTTCTGCTCAAACTGAGGCACACACAGAATTGTAAGGGATTCTGGAAATATGATCTTTATTTATGACAGCCACACAAAAAAATCCACACTGATAAAAATTGTGTACTGGAAGGAAAACACACACTGAGGCTTATTATGTTTTTTTCTCCTCTTCGGTCTTCCTCGCAATGGCTCTCTTACTTGAATGTTTAAATTTACCATTCTTCTTCTGTACTTACCATTTTCTTCTGTTGCTTAAACATTTAAAATCTAACTGCTTCTGTGGGATGTTAATTTGCATTAGCTTCATTGACTTACTTTAGATTTTCTAAGATCTTCTGAATTCTGTTCTCAGGTATTTTGTTGTTTTTGTCTGCTTGGCAGTGTTTGTGTGGTTCATTTGACACTGCTTGTCTTGTGTTACCGTTAGATGTTAAAAATTACTTTTTATCTCCTTCCTGGGCCTATGGTGGTAATTTAATAAATGTCGACTTAACAAAATCAGAGATTTAGCAATGCATGGCATGCTTCTCAAGATGGTACTGACACTAATATTGGTAGTAGGAACTGCCTTATCATCATTTTTTATGTATTTACACTCACTTTTCCAAAATTGAATATTTCTTATTCATCATTCTTTAGAGACAATGTATACAGCTTTATTCATGAATCATTTATATACCGTCCTCCTCATATTCTCTTACCCAAATACGCATATCCTGGTGTCAACAAGTTTTCTATTATCTTATTATAATAGAACAACTAGGCCGAAAGCTTCATTTCCTCCCACTTTTGACACATTGCTAACCTTTATACTAAACTCAATATTCTGTTGATGCCCCAAAAGACACTTGCAATGCTCCATACTGGCACTTTTGGTATTCAAAGCAATACATTCTTGATTGGAAAATGTATCAGTCGGGGCTCAGCAGGAAACAGATGGCTCACACAAACAAAGTAATTAGGATGTATTTAATAAAGAAACTATTTACAAAGATGCAAGCAGGGTTAAGGAAAACCAACTAGGGATGTTAAGCATACTGGGGTCAGCACAATAGGAAACCACAGCTCCTAGGCTCTAGGGGGAAAGAGAAGGATTGTGTTCCAGAACCAGCAGAAAATACCCTCAACAGGAGAGCATTTCCCAGCAGGAGCGGTGGACTTCAGTTAGAGAGGCCCTCTTGACCCATTAGGACCTGCAGGGAGGGTCCAGACAAATAAAAGCCCAAGTTTAACTCCTGTTTTTCAGTCTCTTGACAGCTCCTTTTCTTTGTAGAATGTAACTGCAGTACTAGGTTAGTTAGTAATAGATTAGTTAGTAAGTTCCTAAGTGACTGCCAGGGCTGAGAGCAAGCCAGAGAAGGTAGACAGGAGAATTAAAAGGACAAATGGAAAATACGCAGCATGGAAAATATATCCATCTTCATAGAGTGTTTTCCATAGTCTCCAGTTACAATTTTCATTTTTGTTTTCTTAATATTTCAAAGAAGCAGTTGAATAAATGGTAATACATTACACTTAAGCATCCGCCTTTCCTCCTGTCTGCTTTTACTTTGACACCAATCTTAAGGCTTAACGGATTCAGAGTAGAATTTATATTGAAAACATTGAAACAGAAATGAGTACATTCCAATAATATCCTTTTAGATCTCTAGAATTGGAACATTATTCAACTTAACATTTAACCGAGAAAAGGCATTCTGTGCAAAGCATAAATTAAGTATTGTCAGCAAGTTTGCAGTATGACTAAAACACAGAAATGTAGTAGAAGACATCTTCTTTGTTTAGCATACTCTATAATTGTGGCATTTAGTTATGTAGGGGACTTCAACACCATATGTTTCCACAAATACTTTGGGTCATAAGGGTATGTATAATGGAAGGACATAATTAAAGCTTAATCTGTTCAGTGAAAAGGCACCATTAATTACTCTAGGCAATTTGTTGGGTTATTAATTGGTTCTGGAAACATGTCAAGATACTAATTTAAATGAAATTTTTTTCTCTAATTGTCTAGACAGCCCCTCGACCATACACTGCCCCAGGAAATATGCAGCCTCCAATTCGATTACAGCCTCTTCCCAGTTATCCTTCAGTGAGAACTATTCCAAAGATAACTTCCGGGTCCAGATCAAAACCCACATTGTTGGAAAATGAAGCTCCATTTCCAATTGGGGTAAATGTTATTTTCTTCAAGAAATATGTTATTCTTGATCAGAATATTGGGTTATCACAGTTTTTTTAAGGTGCTATATTCAATTAATCCACACAGTGAAATTGATATTGTGCATTTATTAAGCATTTACTATGTATTTCTGATGAACTATATCTTACTGGAACTGGAAGACCTATAATTTTTGTGTTATTGAGCAGAAAGCATAAAGACTGGATTTGTAATACTGGATGGTTATTTCTCATTAATTTGAAAGGCTTAATGATGTTTCAGCCTTTGAAGGTAAATGGATGGCTATGGAAGAAGTTATGCTGAGTAAAATCAGCATAACCCAGAGAACCAAGGGTCGAATGTCTTCACTTATCTGTAGAGGCTGGAGCTAGACCCTGGCCACTGAGAAAGGAGGTCAATTCTCATGATTTATATTTGGAAAAGTTGTAATGACATACAACCTAAGGCATTTGTAGAGATGTTTTGGGAAGGAGGGAGGAGGAGGGATAAGGGTGGATAATTGGGGGGTAAATCTAATGTTCAGAAATTGTATATATATTATATTTTTCATTAGAATCATGCTTGATTGTTAACAAATAAATTTCTTAATAATAAAAAAGAAAAACAAAGAGGAAAAACTTTTCATAGACAGACATTACTTCTATTAGAAATGACCCAGTGTTGACTCCTTCTAGATTTTAAATGCATGAGACCTAAAAAATGAAACTTTCTAAGAATAGGTTTGCATTTGCATGCTGACTTACTTTCCCATCAGTGTATGAAATTGCTTCAAGTTTGACTCTTAAAAGGTTGAATATAGAAGGAAAAAAGTGTCCATCTTTAAAAATGCTGAGTTGATCACACCCAGGAGTTCCCCTTTCAAGGTCATGTCCCAGGAAATTTTCACTTATTTAAATAGAGCACAGGAAGGAGGTTTGGTAACTATGAAATATGAGTTACTTAAACAGGGAGAGATAATTAGGACATTCACTAAATGGGGAGGGTACTGTTTATGTTTCTAACACAAAGAAGAAACATCTGCCAACTTACAAAAGAACCTGTGTTATGATTATAATTATCTTTGTTTTGAAATGGGTGAATTATATTCCCTTCCTTATTAGGAAATATAAAACACATGAAATTAAGATATTTTTATCTTTCACTGATAACCTTGACACTAAGCCGTTAATTCAGATGAATGATTGTTTCACAGTAGAAATATAAATAAAACTCTAAAAATAATAAGTACTATTTTAATCCACTTAATGTGATTTTCAGCTTATGAAATACTTTTCATAAAATTTATTTCAATTAATTTAATATTAGTTTCTTAGAAAGCAGGTTAGTCCAAAAGCAGTGGCTATTGTGACTGGTTAGGGGGATGGTGTGGCAGCTCGGTGGTTGTGGTGCTTGCCTGGCATGCGTGAGGACCTGGGTTTGATCCCCAGCACCACGTACACTATGAGTGTCGGAGCAGTGAAACCCACATAAAAAACTAAATAAAATTGATTTTCTCTTTTCCTCTCTCTCTCTCACCAATCCTCTCTCTTAAAAAAAAAAAACAGAGAAAGAGAGAGAGAGACTGAGAGACTGGTTAGAGCGGGGCAGAATTTGCTGGACGATGAGTCAATTAGTTTGGCCCCCAGTAGGATCTAGTCTCGGAAGACTCACAGATTCCCATTTCAACCAGTGTCCACGAATAGTCCCTCCTGGAAAACTGTCTAAGCTTAACGAAAATAATTAAGAAGACTGTTCTTTTTCTCTTTGGAATGAACCCAAATAGGGACCTTATTATAATTAGGGGCCATTAATTCACCAAGAGCATGAAAGCTCATAGAAGAAGCACCTTCCTTGCTTGTAGGTGGACCTCCATGGGAAGGCAGATCACAATGAGAAGGTTGCCTGGTGAGTATGGAATTGGAATGAGGGGTATGGTATAACGGAATGTTAATAGGCTCAGGCTAATATGATCTGATGCACCCATCTCCTCTTAGGAATGGGCTTGCCAAAAGGACCTGAAAACTCTAAAGTCTTTGGCTAAACCCCTCTGTGTCCTCCAGGGATAACTCTGCCATTAGAACTGGAACTATTCAAAGTCCAATGGGTAGGATTTCCTCTCCCCTAGATTGTACTCAGATGAGTACCTTCCGCATTTGCCAAGGTGATTATATTCTGTCCTAAGCTTCCATATCTAATTCTGTTTTGATTGGTACGTTTTCTTGTTAGATATGTGAGCACTATCGATCAGATAATATTCAAGTTCTTCTAACTAGGGAGAATTTTTTTTCTTTCAGGTCATTTTCTAAATCTATTCAGAGCCAGTGGACAGATTGATTAAATCAACATAGGTTCTTATTTTCTTATTTCCCGTATTAGGGGTGTGGGTTAATCAAAGATAGGCATTTCTTGGTAGCTCACAGGTGCTGAGAAGACTGAGGTCAATTTCATGCTAGTTTCATTTAGCTAAACTCACTTTTCATTCAGTGGATATTTATTTCCACTCACTATGGTCTAGGTTGTGATCTAGAAATTGGTGATATATCATTTATCAAGACTAACAAAAGTAACTTATTAGAGTTTATAATATGTGTAAGGGAAATATTCAGTATGAAAAGACATGTGATTTTTTTCCAGTGGCATTGATGATGAAAATGTCTTAATATGAAATCCAAAAGAAACTTCTAATGGAAGAAATCTGTATGATTGCTAAGAATGTGATGAGCATCTTATAAATTCTTACTGCTTTTTTAAAGATTAAAGGATATTCATGTGGGAAGTATTTGAAAGTACGACAGATAAAAGATTGATTTTACTTAGTAGGAGGAGTGAAGGTCTTTAACTTAGGCAAAAGTGATTTGGTCAAAAATAGATTGGTTGCAATGCAACTAGGTAAAAGTAATCTCTTGAGTACAAATGAATATCCCCAGAATGAGAGTTTCTGATGCACTGTTGATAGGAGTAGAAATTGGGACAACTAATTGTAAAGGCAAGACTGGGAATATCTATCGCCATTTTAAATGAACACATTCAAGCATGCTCATTTCACATACAGGAATATATTCAAGGAATATATGCAGATGTGCAAAGAAATCGAGTCAAGAATAATTTTACTGTTATATTTTTAATAATGAACAACTGAAAGAAAGAAGTATTTAATAGAATATTATTTTAAAATGTTATAGTATATTAAAGTACATGCAAAAACTATAGTAGAATTATCTTTAATGGCATGAAAAGATGTCCAACATTCTTTGAGCTAAAAAAACAAGGTAAAGAATATCTCAAATTTTAAAAAAGATTATGAAACCATTTCCAAACAAGGCATTCAGTTGACAGATAACTAGTCAGAATCCTTTATAAAAAAAATCTCTAAACCTACAAATTCTGGATTCATTGATTTTATTTTTCCTATTATTTTCCTAATTTTTGTTATTCCACTGTAAATGTAATCCATTATAGAAAAAAATGGAAAATTTAACAAAAGAAAAATATAAGACCATAACACAATGATATACCATTCTAGCAATAATAAACTGTTCTGTGAATATCTATTTAAATCCATTTCTTTTCACATAAATATTGTTTTCAATTAAAATTATGGCTATACCTGCCTTTATTTAACCTGCTTTTGCTAATTTAACATTGAAAAATATCTGTAGAATAACTTCACTTTCTTAAAAAATAGGTTTATACTATTAAGTGCTTCAAACTAAGAACTAAATAGGCTTAAAATTAATTAGGAATTAAAAAATAAGTACAATATAAATTTGTACTATATAAATATAACTAATTATAAAAGCATAAGTTGCGATAAAATGGTTAAAATATTTAAACGTTCATCAAAGTTTGGAAAATTCAGATACCCACACAAAAATTACCAGTTTGTGAAAATTTAGTGACTAAAATGCACCCCCAAAAAGTATTATAATTATTGATTATACCTTTGGATTTTTTTTAATGATTAAGGTTAATACCTGCTTATTAAACTTTCAAAGAATATGAAAATAAATCCTCAAAGGCACATTAGGTTCTTTCAGTTATCCATGTATGTAGTCAAAACTCACATATAAATTATTTAAAAGAACTATCTGATCATTCTGCAGGGGCTGTTTTATGCTAGGATAAATTAATTCACACTTTTTAATAGTCTGGTCAGAATCTATTTTATACACAAAACCAAATTTAAATACTTTCCTATTGGAATGTTACTTTAAAAAAAAGAAAAGAAAGTGAGAGAATGAGAGAGAGAAAAAGAGAATCAATTTTATTTATTTTGTCATCTGGCCTCTGTTTCTCTGACACTTAGTTGTTTATGTGATGCTGGAATTCAAACCTGGGTCCTTGAGCATGCAAGGTAAGTGCTCCAACTGCTGAGCTACCTCTCCAGACCCAAATGTTGCATTTGTTTGATTGTTAAATTATTATATAGATTGTGTGTGTGTGTGTGTGTGTCTGTATTCTTATATACATTTACATTAGTGTACTTGTACAGTAGCCTGTGCAGGATTGAATTTCTAGGTCAAAGTTATAAAATTTTGATAAATATTTCAATTTGCCTTCCACAAAGTTGAAATAATGTGAAAAGTGAATGAGACTCCCATTTTATTCACAACATTGTCAACACTGGATGTTCTCATACCTGGATGGGTGAAGTAAAAACTTGAAAAAACAATAAGTCCCTATTGCCAAATGTACTATACAACTCTGTTTCAACATACAACGCTACAGACTTCTTGATTTTAAATTGGTTGATTGTACTGGGTCCCTTGAGATTTAATGGATTGTTGAGGAAAAATCCAAAAGTAGTATAAGAAAATCTCATTTTATGTTGACTGAAAACTGTATTACATAAGGTTAGAACCTGATGAATATTTAATTTTCTATGGCTACTACAAAATGCCATTTTCTTCCCATGGGTGTGTTTTGGGTTTGTCTATTGATAGTTGTATTTGTATGCAATGTCAATCATATAGGTTGGTCTTTTTAAATTTGGGTTAATTGGGTCACCGCTTCTGTTTCATTGGTTCTTATGTCATGATGTAATTACAGGGCAAGAAGGCAATGATGAAGTACAGAAATTCCGTGAACAATTCACAGAGAATGAATCCTTATCAACTTCCAAACATTAATGGTTACATGATGCCAATCCCTCCTCTGCCTCCTCCCCCAGTTGGAAAAGTCACAAGGGAAAATAGATCTGAAACTTGGAGGAGGAGGAGATTTCGTCCAACCACTGCTCCGAATGGCTTAGAACCTCTCTTTCCCAGGGTGATTGTGGAATGATTTTTCTTTTATTAATTTAACACCAATTACATTGTACAGAGTTCAATTTATAGTAGAAGAATTTAGGGGAATCACATGTAAATTTCCTTGCATAAAGAAATGTAATGATTTTCATTTTGTCAATTTTTTTGTTATTATATATTGAACCCAGGGAAGCTTTACCCCAGAGTTACATCCCCATCCTTTTTAATGTTCTAAATTTGATACAGGGTCTCACTAAGTTGCTGACGTTGGCCTTGAACTTGCCATCCTCCTGCCTCAGCCTTCCAAGTTGTTGGGATTACAGGCATATGCCATTGTGCCCAAGGAGGAAAATTTAATGATGTTCATTAAATTCACTGAATCTGAAACTAAAGATTTGGGTAGTTCTGTTGAATGGCTAATTTAGCATAATTGATGATAGAAAACTCAGTAAATTTTGTGGTCAAATTTAGTTTCAACTACCCCAATTTCCAAATTATTTATTTCCCTTAATTTGCTCGTTCAGTGTATCTTAACATCTAATTTGTGAAAATCCAAGGACTTCAATATGCCTTATCAATGTTGTTTTTAGCGATTTATGACAAATTAGTGAATATTACTTAGAAAACATTTTCTCACAGTGTTTCTAAAAAATATATTTTGGGGTACTCAATTCCTGAAAATATTGATAAAGAACATAGTACTAAGGCCAAATAAACTTCATACAGATGCAGGCTAGTAAAGGTCTCTTCACCTTATGTAAACATATAGCCAATGTTAATTATATGCAATTTTTGTGAATATTAGCAGATAGCTGGGTCAAGTTTCACCAAGACGCACACAGTCTGTGTTCTGGCTCTTCAAAGCCAACCTCACTTTTAAGTGCCCTCTTGGCTCCGTGTCCAGGTATCACTAGCAGCAGTTGTCCTCACCTCTGTCCTTCTTAAAAGAATGGGGCCTTCTTTCTCTTGTTTGCTCAGATTTCCTCCATTCAACTTGATTTTTATTAATTCTCTCCCTTTGCTGCTGTCTTTGACAGTGCCCTCTTTCATCCATGGGGGCCACCCTTTGCCCTGTGTCCTTGATCTTGTTGGGTGGCCTGTGGGGCCTTGCAGTATGCCTTCCTCCTGTCTAATTTGGACTGTTAGCCTTCCTCTTGTACGAATCATCTCTGCCTCTCAACATACCAGGCCTTCCAGAGGGCAACCAAACCCTTTCCTCACAGGCTCATACCTCAGATTCTGTTTTCTCCCTTCCTTTGCTGCCAAGTTCACAGAAAAGTAATTCACCATGTCTTAGTTTAAACAAAAATCTGCACCTTGTGACCATACAGTTTGCTTTCTTGCTCCCATGATCATCTCTGTTGGTCCACCACGGTTCTGGAACCCAGGCTGCAGAGACTGCTTAGACTGGGAAGTCTGGCTGGACTTCTTTGGCCTCATGGACAAACATGAAACTTTAGACATAAGCTTAAACCTAACTTGGTAATGAAAGACAATAATTCCGGGAGAAAATAAGCTGAAAAGAATCATTGGGTCAGATCCTGGGTTTGGTTCGTTGACAGTTTTCAGAGGAGCTGGGTCATGAGTGTGTCCTGCGTGGGAAACGGAGCTGACCAGAATCAGGGTATTTGGTGAGGGTCTGGTGTGGGCCAGACACAGATGTCCAGCAGGAATATGATCAGGGTTTGGCTTCTGGAGCTGGACATCTAACAGAGAGCAAAGTTTCTCCATAGGTAGTCATGACAAGGGGAGTACAAAGCCAGCATGTAGTCCAGGTCCCCTGGGGGTCGCATTCAGGCTTGAAGACAGCATGGGGCAGCAGCAATCTTGGCTGACACTTCATCTGGTCTTTCCAGGCACAGGCCTTCAGTCTCCGGTTTGGGGTTTTTTCCCCCCCTAAACCTCTCTTTTCTCTCTGTGGCAATGTTGAAACTGCTATACTGGTACTCTAATATTTTTAGCTTGTCTCTCTAACTTCTTTGTCCTTTTGCTTTATTTGCCCAGAGACTTCAATTTTATCTTCCACACATTCTACTGAGATTTCTCTTAAGCTGCCGCATTTTGATTCTATAAACTCTTATGTGTTCACTGAATGTTACTCTTAAAAAACATCTTATTCATGTTTGGTTAGATTTTAATTATTTGGTTATTTGTGGAGACTGGCTTTGTGGGCCAGTGTATGTTCAGTTTTCAGAAAGGATAGGGTTCCTTAAATTTTGGGATGAAGGTTCTATAAATGTCCAAAAGATACATATTGTCATTCATATTTTTATATCCTTAGGTTTTTTTTAATCTGTTTGGTTTCTTCAGCTCCTGTTGTAATGATAACTTGCTTGTTATAATTGTGAATTTGTCAATTTCTCCTTGTAATTATGACAAATTCTGTTTTGCAAATGTTTAGAATACCTCATATATACTTCAAATGATTTAGGATTATTTTATCTTACTGTTGACATGATCCTGTCATTAAAATAATCCTTTTATCACTTATTACCTTTTGTCTTAAATCTATTTTGTCTAATACGTACTTATAATACATACATATATTTCCTTTGCTTTCACCTTTTTGGCCCTTTAGGTTTAAGCTTCAGGTCAGGCTTTAAGGCTAGGCATGGTGGCACAGGCCTGTAATCCCAGCCACTCAGGAGGCTGAGGCAGAAGGATGGCAAGTTTGAGGCCAGCTTCAGCAACACAGTGAGGCCCTAAGCAAGTTAGTGATTCCCTGTCTCAAAATAAAAAATAAGAAAAGGCTGAGGACATAGCTCAGGGGATAAGCACCCCAGGTTCAAATCCCCAGTACCAAAACAAAAACAAAACAAAAACCTTAAGGCTTTAAATGTGTCAATGCAGCACAAGGGTGTGTTGTGTTTAATTCAATCTGAGAATCTCTGTTCCATTGAGGAGTTTAGTCCGATTACATTTATTTTATTGAGTGGTAATTTAGATTTACTTCCCCATCTTAGTTTACATTTTCTCTTCATCTGGATTTTTCTTTCCGTTATTTTATGCTGTCATTTCCTCTTCTCTGAAACTCTCCTCTCTTGCCCTTCATGCACTCGGCTCTCAAGGTTCTTTGCTATCTCCTCCCACCTCTTACCTTACTCCTTTAGACTCCTTGTCCTCAGACCAAAATCTGGTCATCAGCACCAGTTTCAAACCTGAGACTTGTTTTTCTGTTCAAGATGTAGTCATCTCTTCACAAGGTTTCAATAGTTTGCTATGTGTCTCCTGGATTTGTCTCTGGCCCCAGGTCCCTGAGGCAGGGGCAGAGAATACATCTGAGCTTATTTTATTTAAAAATAGTAAAGATTCTATTAAAGGGAGAGAACTGTCATGGCTAATCTATACATTAAAGTCACTCTTTCATTCTGTGACTGCCACCAACCTGAAGCATCCTTCATCCTTCAGTGCTCTTCAAGGAAGGGAAGAAGGAGGTAAAAAATAATGCAATATGGCTTGCACATTCAGCAGGTTGCCTGTGCCCAGTTCCTTTGTTCTGGATCGTTCTAGCACCTTCAGAGCTTTATACAGCATTTGCAGGTCTATGAGACTAGCTAGATTTTCCCCTGAGGTTTGACTTCATCCACCTCAAGATTTTTGTGCTCCCTTCGGGACTGAGGGAGCCTGACCTTACTGGTTGCCTACTCTACATAGGAGCCTAATAGAAATGTAAATGGATTTTTCCCATAAAAATCTTCTAAAAATGTAAGAATATAGTTTTTCAAATAAGAACTTACTTTTATATGTCAATTAAAAATACACAAATCAAAGTTTGCTTTTATTTCTTACATATTTTGTGAAAAAGAGGAAAAGAACTTTTCTGAGAATTTTAGTCTGGGTCTTTCCTCATGTCTCATCCAAGTCTTCTATCCACTCACTTCCTGTCTCCAAATGAGCCCTGTGCAGTTACAGGTGATAAATGAATAGGCCCTACTGCCCCTCACATTCAACATTGTCACATCTCACACCAGCTTCTCCATTTAATTGCCTTATTTCTCTTCAAGCACAATCTTTTCTCTAGTAATTTGGTGTCAAAATCTAGAATTTTTTTTCTTCCTTTCCCTCTACATCACAGTTATTGCTAAGTCCTCTAGATCAGAGTTGTACAATAGAAATTTAATGTAAGTCACATATGCAATTTTAAAAATTTAACAACTATTTTTAAAAAGATAAAGAGAAATGTGAAATAGTTTTAATAATATATTGTATTTAGTCAAGTGAAATATTTTAAGGAGGCATTTTACATTTTTGTGCTATTACTTACAGCACATTTCTTTGAGCCACCTTTCAAATTGCTCATCAGCCAAATGGGGCAGATGGCTTCTGTCCTGGCATAGCTCTAGATGTGGCCTCTATGGTGGCTCATCTACTCATAATAATTTTCCATTCTCATTGGGGTATCTGTTCAGGGGCTTACTTACATATATATATATATATATAGAGAGAGAGAATCAATTTTTTATTTAATTATTTTTCATGTGGCTTTCTTTGCTCTGAGACTTGGTTGTGTATGTGGTACTGGGGTTTGAACTTTTGTCCTTGCACATGCCAGGCAAGTGCTGTAACCACTGAGCCACCGCTACAGCCCAGCCTACTAACTCTAAATGCAACTTTCTCAATCATCTGTATACTTATGCCCTTCCTCTGAATCAGCAAATAGGTCAGATTTTCTTGCATTGATTATGACCAACACTGTCCTAGGGGCTGAAGTTACCAAGATGAGTAAGACTAAATACTTGTTCTCAGAAAGATTGCAGTTTAGCAAGGGAGATAGAAATGTATGCAGTTAACAATGATACAAGTGATGTGTACCATCATTATGGAATGAATGTGGCACGGTGGAAACATAAAGGAAGGAATATTGATTTTGACTGAGAAGATTGGAGAATACCTGAGAAGGTAGAGGTAGTGTTTGAAATAGGGATTGAGTACGAAATTAACAGACAGAACCAATGAGCAGAGGTTAAAATCAGGACGGGTGGAGGAAAGAGTCATCAACATGCTTTTTAGTTTTAGTAGAGTCTACATGAGGTGCTGAATGCTTTCTGGAACAACTCCTGACATGTTCCTCCCTTGCTAATGAAAGCAGCTATATTCTTCTTCCTAGTTGTTTTGAAGTGTGTATGTGTGTGAGAGAGATTCACTCAGGGACCTGAATATAGACGAGGAGATGACTGCCATTGAAAACAGTTCATTACTCTCAGTTTCCAAGGAGGTGACTCACCAGGTACTTTAGTTACCTGCCTATTTTGACCCCTTGTCTAGGCACAATGTTCCAACTTAGTTGACAGATAAATTAATCACTTCACCACAGCATGCGGGGACACACAAGGAAGCAGCAGCATAGGTTAGGAAGTGAGAGGGAAAACTTGGGCAAGAGCCTTATTGTGATTTCCTTGAGAAGGAATGGGTGAGGCTGCGTAAATAGGCTTGGGGTTGGATGGATAACTTCAGTGGGCTCAGGGGCATGGGGACTCCCTTGAGTTGTCTGCTCCATTGTGCCTGGAGGAAGTAGGAGTGGCAGATGTGGACTTTGTGTTGTTTAGTTTGCAAATGAAAAGCTCACTCTCCACCAAGTCCTTTAATATCCTTAGAAAGTGCTCAGCCCTGGGGGAGCAGTCTTCCTAAGGTTAATAAGGCCCCAGATACTAAAATGTCAGAATAAGAAGTCATGCTTAATGCATAGGCATTCAAGGTCTCTCAGATTCTGGCCCCTTTCCTGTCTTCTCCTCTACTCTGGTCCAGGCAGACCCTAACTACTTGGGTCTACTTTCAACAGGTCTACCCACCGTTACCCCAACTTTCCCACCACCTTGTTTTTTCGTTCATGTGTTGTAACTTCCACTGGCAATTCACTCACTTTCAAATAATCTGTTTACTATTTTTCTCATTTGATTGACTGCTCTCATATGTTTGCTTTTTGTTAACTTTTAATAAAACATGGGTTCATATTTAATGATGACAATAATGATTATACCTATTATTTAGTGGGCCTTTAGTATATGGTAGCAATTTTGCTCAGTCTTTAATGTAAATTTTATCATCCAATGCGCACAATAAATCTAAGAAAGGCATAAAAATTTCTGCATTTCAGAGATGAGGCAACTAAGGCAAAGACTGGTTATACACCCTGCCCGAGGTCACAGAACTAATTAGTCATGGGTTAAACATACAGCCCAAAAGCAAGCTGACATCTAGGGCCTGCATCTGCGTTGCTCATATCCAAATTATATGGAACTTATTTAGGAGACTCTTCCCCCTCAAACCTTTGAAGATGTTAATTGTCATTGGCCAGGTATTTCTTCAACACAGAGAGCAGTTAGCTCTTTTGCTGATATTTCCATTAGGAAGACAAATGTTCTTTTCAGTGTACTCAGTGAGTGTGTGAGAAGTAACAAAGATGCGTAGTCACGTCCACTTTCCCAGACCCTCAAAAGCCTCTGCTCTTCAGTGTTTTTCTGTACATCGTAAAAGAACTCCACCTTTTCCTCTTCTAAAGGATATTTTTGCTTCTCTTATGCCCCATCCTATATTTTTAACATAGACACTCATGAACTTCTCTTTTTTCTTACTTTAATTCCTGGCTTTTGAAGACTGTTGAGGGCAGCCTTTTGATGTTGCTTACATTTCATCAAGTGTATTTACTGCCACTGTGTTTATAAATAGGTACTATTTTATTATTCATGCAAAATTTAAACTCTTATTCCTTTTACCTTAGATAAATATCTTGGAAATCTGTGATGGTTTTCAGATATAGATCCTCCTTCTCCAACCATAAAACTTAACAGTGCTAATGCTTTGTTAGAAAAATTGCATATTCTTTCAACTCACTTTTTAAAATCTTTTTTTTTTCAGTTTCTATTCTAGTCAATGTATTATCTTGGCATTTTTTTATTCTTGGTTTTTCTCACCAGTTGCTACAGATTTAAGAGTGAAAAAGGAAAAAAAAACACATGATTTTAGTATACGATAACAACATATTTTATAGCAGGCTTGATTCATCTTAGACATTTTCTTTTAAACAATGCTCTTGCTTAAAATTAACATTGTACTTTGGTAACTGCAAAATCAACAAGGACTTGAAAAGCAGTTAAAAAGCCAGTTGGCCAGACTATCTTAGTAAATTGCACTGTGAACAATGCCCTGGAGAAAAGGATATACCAAAGATGGTTCTGGGCACCATTACAGTGGCTGGAGTTCAAGGGTGGACTTTTACTGAGAGAGTCAGATTCTCATCCTTCTCACCAAAAGCAAGAGCCAGCTGGATAATTTCTAGCTCTACCAGGCTTACTGAATTCATTATGTGCAGGGAGGTGAGGAAAGAGGGTGGCTTATTTGTCAACTTGAGATCCTCAAAATCTGGAGCTCTGGTGCCTCTAGGGAAAAACCAAAGGAGTGTAATGAGGAATGTCAATCAGTTGCTTCCTGAGTCCTTAGGGTATGAACACTTTCCATTGGCCTTGTGCCAAAATGCTCTCTCCCTAAGACCAACTGCCTCTATATGGTCAGGCTTTTGTTCAGTCTTTATCAAGGACAAGTTGGTATTTGGATTAACAGGACACTAAGTCAGTTTTCATGTTGTGATTGCTACTGTGTTCTAGCAATGCGGGTGGCTTAGGGTAGAGCCAACCTACTGTAGCTTTTGTATCAGCAAAGGAGAGAACATGGAATATTTCATTTTTTCATGCCTGTGTCCAGGTCCTTACTAGGTCTCAGCACAGGTAAGACAATGGGGGAGTAAAGATGGAAAAGATGCCACCCTTATCTGCTGAGGAATGTGGGGAAGTAGTTTCAATATCATGTGACTCATGTAGTTATTGAGGCTTAGAGATTAAAAAACAGGTTGATAGTGTTTGGGCCACTATAGTTAGGTCATCTGCTGGACCCTTAAATGTAAAACAAGAAATGGCAATCATTGAGGGATGGCAGGAGCTAGACAATGTAAGACATTTGAGGAATGTTGGAACTTAACCACTGAAATTGGGAACTGATAAAAGAATTTAAGCAGCAGGCTCACATGATTTTTTTTTTTTTTAGGACTAATAGATCCTTCTAATATCTAACAAGGGGGATATTTGAGGGAGAAATGATTGGAGTGGGAGTGGGGAGACTATCAGTAGGGTGACCATACATCCAAGTGTTCCTGAAACAATTCAAATTTCTGCTTTTTCCTCCCTCTAGCATAATTGGTCACTGTGACCTGGTTTGGATGACACATTCTGTGGTCCCTTCTATTGCATTGATCTCTTTTAGACTTTATAATGTTCCAAGCTCACCAGGGGTTGGTTAAGTGAGAGGAGAGAAGTTACTGTCCAGCATTATTAATTAGAACATGCACTTCAACATCCACATAGTCTTTTAAATGCACCCTTAATACAGGATTGGGCAGGGATAAAAGAAATTGTAGTCAAAACTTAGTAAACCAGTTAAATGCTAAATATTGCAAATATGTAATGGCTGAGTGGTGAACTATTCCAGGGACCTGCTGTAGGTCACATTGCATTTGCCTCGGAAATCTGAAGGGGAATAGAAGGGATGTCACATGCAACTGGTGAATGAAGTGGGACCATGAGGCCTTGCTCCTTGAAATGGAACTAAATCTTCATTGAAGGTTTTGATACTTATTTGAGGACAGGAGAAAGGGCCACATAACCTTGTTAAAATTTCATCATTTTGATGGGTGTTGTTATAATCTTGGAAGATGATAAATACAGAGACAATTTGGTCAATTAAAAGAAACATGTTTCCTAGTACGTGTATTAAATCAAAAGGTGTTGCTTGGGCTTCCTGTTAGAACCCAGAAAAGTTTACTTGGTGGCAATAACTGGAGCATATTTTTTTTAAAAATGAGAACAAAGTGACTAGACCCAAGAGAAAAGAGATGTTGCTATCAGAAATACACTTTAGCAGAAAAAAACATGAATAAGAAAAAATGAAAAGTGTGAAAGGATGCCATTTATTTTTAAAAGTTTCTCCTTCCTGTTTCTCATTTCTTAGGTAAGAAGCAGCCTTTTCCCTCACTTTAATGCCACTATAACCTTGTATTTATAGTGTGCTTATCTCCCAGAAGCTCAGAGGGCTTCCTGTAAATCCATGCCACTTCAGAAAGTATTGCTTAACAGAAATGGGATGCTTTTATTTAATCAGTCACTTCATTAAATGTTCTAGTGGGAGCAGATAGGTGGATTTGCCTTAGGTCTGCTGATTGTGTGGTGGGCTGCACACATGCAGGTCACAGTCCCCCAGCTGCTGGGCAAGAGGAAACATGGGATTATGATTTTACTAGTAGGAGCCAGGCCTACCATCATGCCTTTGATTTTGACTGGGATCCAGGGAGCTGCTTCTAATCTGCAAAACATTATCCAGTTTGCTGATTTACCTTCATGACTTTTGATGTCCCTGAAATATTTCTTTTGATTATGTCTATTGGAGGGCTCTGTATATGCACAGGCAAGATAATTTGCTCGAATAGTTTTAAACCTTGTACTTCCCTGCAACATTTACAGTTTTTCAGACTGTCATTTGCAGAATTTAATTTCATCAGATATATTTTCCCTGAGTTTTGCTTCAGAAAAATAGAATTGAATAAAAAAAATCCTCAGTAGTGGAAGTGATGAGGGTTTTGAGTATGGAACTATTTCAGTAGTTCCTTCAGAAAGGTTTTGTTGCAGCTTAGTCATTCTTTAAAATAAAATGAATACTTCCCATGCATCCATAATTAGATGAGTTCAAACTCAAATAATTGCTTTGGATCTCCAGAAAGTTTGTCTCATCAAACTTCTCACTTCGCTAAAAATTTATTTTAGACAAATGAAGTAGATTGAAAGCAAAGCTTGGCCTGTGCAGAGTTATAGAGGCCTCCAGTGTTCTTACGAGGCTGTCTCGGTCTCTCACCCTCTCATCCTTCCATTCTTCTTTCTCTCCATTTGCTCCTCTTCCTTTTATAAGTTAACACTATGTTCATTCACTATTACACAAAAACTTCAGAATATAAATTAGGAGGCAATGCCTAGGACATTTTAAAAATCTCTGGCATGTACATTTATTGCTACTTAAATTATCGCAACATAAATTTATAAGGAATTTAAGTTGATCAATGCCCTATTCAATAGTATTATGAGGTAATTTAAAAAAGTTTATTGGGTATGTTATTTTTATATTAAAACTGTTACTAGTAATATTATTTTTTTCTTTTCACTCTGCCTCTGTGAGAGTGGCTAATCCCAGACACAGAAAATATGAGATACCTAATGTGCATGCCCCTCTCAGATAGAAAAAAACCAGGGAAGAATGTGCTGTCTGGGCCTGATTGTAAGCTAGGTTCAATTATCAGCTCTGTTGCTAAATCATAATCCCTGTCAATTTAGATTAAAACTAAATGGTGGCACCGATATTTATTTAGTTCGTTTGTGTGAGTTTTTGAGCACTAGTTAAGAGTCAAAAGTAGCCTTCTCTTAGCATCATTGACATTTTTACTGTATATAACACACACACAAACTTAAAAAAATGACAAATTTTGTTTAAATTCTCACATTTACAAAATATGAAGGCAAAACCATAAATGATAGTTGTTTAGAGGGATTTGTTTTGTAACAGGTTTGACTTGCTGTACACTGTGCGTATTGATGCTTTTTGAGGTACATAAAACTAGTCTTTCCAAGTCTTCATATTGCATGTCATATGAGAATAAGAACTCTGATTAGAAAGTAATTAGTTAATAAGCCTCTTTTCTGTTTACTCTAGAATTCAGGAAGGATGCATAAAACATCACTGCACAGTAATGCAGCTATCACAATGATCTATTTGGGGAAAAATGTGCACCTATCTTACGACGACCAGGACTTCCGAGATGAAATAACAGTTTATCAACAGCACTGTGGTGGGGAAAACCTTTGTGTCTACAAAGGCAAACTACTTGAAAAAGGTACAATGAAACATGCATATTTTAATTTCTTGGGGTTGATGTTAGAGATAAGCTGTTGTTGATATAATATTAAAATGACTTCAATCACTTTATGAAATTATGCATATCCAGGGACATATAAACCAGCTGCCTAAAAGTAAATCTAGATTTACTGCTCTATGATCGAAACTGAAGCAGCAATTACTCCTTCAGATTGTGGAAGAAGGAATTTAGAGTAATTTAACCTGGTAACAGATTAATTTTGGGATAGAGATATATGATCATTCAAATGTTGCACGAATAAGCTGTCCCCCAAATTACAAGTTAACTATTTGACTTGCCATAGTGAATTATATCATACATTATTCTAAGAGAAAAATAACAGATTGGCAATTTGTTCTTTAGAGGTATGTTGAGATAAAATCACAAATCCAATAAACTTCAGGGTGAATCACACCTAAATAACTTGGTGCAAAATTTGGCTAAATGGCTTCTTGGTACATTTGCACTTTCATCTGGTCATAACTTCATGTTTGTTAGTACAAGGTAATTTTTATATCCTGTTTTTCACGAAATATAGTGTTTTTCTTTAATATTTAGTTTAGTGGAGCAGGAACGAAAAGAAAACCTGCTTGTAGGATTTGTTTGTTACTCCCTTGCTTAAGAAACTCTGGTTAGAATGTAATACTATTTTTATGTTGAGAGTGAGAGGGAGAGATTGAGAAAGAGTCATTTTTTAATTTTTTCATCTGGCCTTTGTTTCTCCTATACTTAGTTGTGAATGTGGTCCTGGGGTTTGAATACCAGTCCTCATGAATGCCAGGCAAGCACTCCAAGTGCTGACCCACAACTCCAGCCCCTGTAATACTATTTTTACTAATTAAATAGGGTATTTATATCTGAGAGATTTTTGACAGAGACTTAAGAATTCAGGGAATGCAGGACAAATATGGGATTTTTACTTTTGGCCTTTCTGATTCCTTTCATACAATTAAAAGGAATGACAATTAAAAAATCAAACTCTTAAAGATGTAACTGTAACTATGGTTTTAGGAGTTAGTTACATATTTTAAACTTCCAAAATAAACGTGAATAAACCCTTAAATATTAGTTTTTTAAGGAGTAGAGTTGTTGTACAATCATAGATGTGTATAAGCTAATAAAATGGTAAGCATTTGATTTTAATCCAGTCACTCATACATCATCCTCTCCCAGTCTCTTGATTCTTCTATATTTCCCTCCAATAACCACTATAAATGTCTCTCTCTCTCTCTCTCTCTCTCTCTTTCTATATATATATAGAAAGAGAGAGAGAGAGAGAGAGAGTGAATTTTCCAGTATTAAATGATTACATAAGTATTATTTGGCTTCTAGGAGGGGGTAAAGAGCATACTACTTTGTTGATTGCATTCCTAGATCTCTCCCTTTCAGCCCTCCCCTTCCCCTCCTCCCTACCATGCTCTTCATCCTCCCCACTACATATCTATCATTCCCCTAAATCATGTATTGCTGTGCCTTTGGTGGGTCCAGTACAAGAACTTGACTACCTTTCACCGAAGTCTGAGGTTTTACTCTAGCCTCCATGAATGAGGGAAATAATTTGTCCCTTGAATCTGGGTTTGGCTAATTTCTCACAGCATGATTTCTTCCATTGCCATCCATTTACCTTCAAACGATGTAATATTGTTCTTTCTAATAGCTGACTAGAGTTCCATTGTGTGGAACTAGAGCTTTCGGATCCATTCATCCAGTGAGGGACATCTGTATTGATTCTATAATTTATCTTTTGTAAATTGAGCTTCTATGAACATTGATTTTGCTGTATTGCTGTAATGTGCTGATTCTAACTCTTCTGGAAAAATACTCAGAAGAGGTATACCTGGGTCATATGGTAGATCCATTCCTAATTTTCTGAGGAGTCTCCACACTGCTTTCCAGAGCAGATGTACCAGTCTACAGTTCTACCAACAGTGTGCTAGTGTTCCTTTCTCCCCATTACCCCTCTAGCATTTGTTATTGTTTGTATTCTTATCTTTGCCAATATAACTGGAGTGAGGTGAAATATTAAAGTAGTTTCAATTTGTATTTCTCCAATTACTAGTGATTTAGAGCACTTTCTCATGTATTCACCGGCATGCTTGATTTCCTCTGTTAGGAAGTTTCTGTTTAGCTCTCTTGCCCTTTTCTTTGATTGGACCATTTTTGTTTTTGATATTAAGTTTGATAGTAAGTTTTTGATATTAAGTTTTGCAAAGCCACCTGTTTCATCTTATTCTGAATTTCTTGTTGTTCCAAATGAATTTTAGAATTTCTTTTTCTATATCTGTAAGGAATGACATTGGTATCTACATGGGGATTGCATTGAATAGTGCTTTTGATAGAATGGACATTTTAATTATATTAATTCTGCATAACGAAGAACATGGAATGCCTTTCCATCTTCTCAGGTCTTCAATTTCTGTTAATGTTCATAATTATCTTTGTAGAGCTCTTTTACTTCCTTTGTTAGATTAATTCCCAAGAATTTTATTCTTTTTGAGGATATTGTGAATGGGACTGATTTCCTGATTGGTTCTTCTTCTACCCTGTTATTATTAGCATATAGGAAAACTATTGATTTATGGGTATTGATCTTGTAGTCTGCCACTTTGCTAAATCTGGTTATAAGCTCAAGCAGTTTTTGGGTGGAGTTTGTGTATGTGTGTGTGTGTGTGTGTGTGTGTGTGTGTGTGTGTTTTATCTTCCAGATATAGGACCATGTCATGAGTATAAAGGGATAGTTTGACTTCTCTTCCTATTCTTATCCCTTTGATTTTCTTCTCTTGTATGATCACTCCTTAAATATTAGTTTTAACTTAAAGTAAAACATAATATAATGCTCAGTTATGCTAAAAACCATTTTTCCCAATTTGAGTGTTTAGTGAAAATTTAATCTACATAGTTTCATCTTGCCATAGGATTCCAGAGTTCATTCGCTCTGTTCTGTAGGTGAGCAAAATGGGATGAACTTCCAAGTTGTAGTGGGCTCCCCAAGGTCATTTGTCCCACTCTGGGCAGTCAAGAGCAGAGCCTGACCCCTGTCTAGGTGCAAGACTTGGAGTCTGTTCTTTGTCACTTCAGTTAGCTGTTCTCAGTAGCAACAAGTTTCTTACATTTTCATAATTTGAGGGGTGCAAAACTCCTAGTGAGTTTGGTATAGATGTAGCATAGATATGTAAATTTATTATTTTAAGTATAACTTTCTGCTATTAATTTAGGGGAATTACTGAAATTAGCTGCAATCTTAAATTGGAATTAACAGAATAAATCTTTTCTGGGTTCTAGATCACACTCAATTCAACAAACTATATACATAATATCTACTTGCCTGCTGGGAAATGTAGTAGATACAAATGAAAAAGAAGAACAAGTTGACCTAAGGGTATTCTATGAAGAATGCAGAATGAAAGCTTATGGAGGGGGAGGTGTTACCCCACTCCATATTATTTTGCATACATATTGATCCTGAGACCTTTTATATTGGCATTAGACAGTCTTGAATAACAGGAAGGAATGATAACTCAAATAATTGAATCCTGTCCATGCGATACTTCAGTCTCAGCTTGCCTTTGATTGCAAGGAAAATAATTGTTTAAAATTGAAAAGTTGGGTAGTTTAGAGTTGTCTTGAGGTTCAGTGATTTTAGCAATTTAGTTGGACTGAAAATAATCTTCCCTTTTTACAAAGCAAAGCTATGCATGATTCAGAGAAATGTGAATACCTTTTTAGAAACTTCTGCTAAAAAATAAGATCCTTTAGCATAGGTGTAGAGCAGTAAACTCATTAAAATGTGACATTTGTTAATTTATCTTGCTTTTTATAAAAAATAACAGTAAAATTATTTAGGAATGCAGCAACTGCATCCTTTATTCCCAAAGCAATTCATGATGTCTTGTAGTTGAATTTTAGACTCCAAGTCATAAGTTGATTGCCTATTATATCACCTATGCAGCTACAGCATATATCTGCTACTTATAATGAGTACAGTTTCTTCACAGGCATTTTTATTTGATGCATTTATCTTTTTGAATAAAACAAGTCTTGGCCTCATGAGTGCAGGTGGAGGCAATGAACAAAGTGACTTGTTTCTGCCTTTTTTCTTTTTGTGCCCCATTTCCTTGTTATTTCCATTACATGATCGCATTTTACTAATTTCTCCTGGCAAATAGTGTTTTCACTGTCCTACAAACTCTTGTCTTTTCTTGTGCTGTTTGCTTTGTTTGTAATGCTTTCTCTTTTTTTTCCTTTTAAATTAAAATTTTACCCATATTCAAGACTCAGATTGAGCCTTTGCACCTTTCTTGCAGGACTTCTGTACTTCACCCAATGGCCCATGGCTCTTCACACTCAAAACTGAAGTATTTCCTTATACTCTGGCTTACATACTCTTACTGTTTTTGTTTTCCTTTGACTTGTTATCATGTGTTGATTGTTTGTTTTTTAATTTTTAAAGATAGAATGTATTGAGGTATAAATTAAATACCATTAAATTCATTCTTTGTGAGTAGCTCAATGATTTTTAGGAATTATGTAAGTACTGCAGTCATTATAACTAGTTTTAAGAACACCAACTTGTCAGAAAGTCCCTGTGTGCGCATGAGCAGTTAGTCCTTACTCACTCTCATAGTCAACCCCATGCAACCACTGATCTGCTTTGTGTCTCTACAATTTTTCCTTTCTGCACAAAGTTTCTGGACATTTCATATAAATGCAGTCATGCATTGGGTAATGTTTTGTGTCTTCTTTCACTTTGCATAATATTTTTGAAAGTCATGCATTTTTTGTAGTACAGTGACATGATGGTCACAAGTTTTGGATTTTGCAGCATTTTAGATTTTCATATTAGGGATTCTCAAACATTTAAAGACTATACAACTATTCCACAATCCAAAAAGCTCTAAAATCTGAAACAGTTTTTGTCCCAAAGCATTTCAGACTAGGGTTATTCCACCTGGATGTGACAGTAGTTATGTTCATTATATTGCTGATTGTATGCTACCTCATGAATGTATGCTAGTTTCTGCCTATTCCCAAGATAAGGGACATTTGTATTGTTTCTAGTTGGGGACTATTAAAAATAATGTAGTTTTCTAAATATAGATTTTTGTATACACAAATTGTGATTCTTCTTGATTAGATTTGTAAGAGTGGTTTTGATTACTTTTATGTATTTTTCTGAATATGGATTGTTTTCCTGTTTCTTTACATGTTTGTTAATTTTTGTTGGATAAAAAGATGTTTTAGATAACATATTATAGATACTGTGAATTGCGGAATCTTTCTTTTCCCTCTTGAAGGTTATTATTGTTGTTGTAGTTTTGAGGGGGGAGGGGATTTGTTGCTGTTATTTTGGTTGGTAAGTATCTAGAATAAATCTATGAAATTCAGTCTCCATTACCTTACTGTATAAGAAGTGATTTTTTTAACAAGAGAGAATGATAGAGCGCGCGCAAGAGAGACAGAGAATCAATTTTTATTCAGTTTTTAGACATGACTGTCATTGCTCTGACACTTAGTTGTGTATGTGGGTGCTGGGGTTTGAACCCTTGTACTCACGCATATTGGGCAAGTGCTATAACCACCGAGCCACCATTCCAGTCCCTAGGCAATGACATTTTGATAAGGTTTTTAAAAATTCTGGCTATATTTTTTGCCTGGTCTCAAAGGTGTCTCTGATTTCATAGTTGAATGATCATCAGTGAGCCCATGTATGGGCTCAAACACCTTGAGCCAAAATAGACTCCAGCTTTTGCTAGTAGGTCTGTTTGTGGGATATTAGTTTTCTAAGGATGATTTAACAAATATTCCTAAAACTGTGGCTGGAACCAACAGAAAATCATTTTCTTACAAGTCTGAAGGGCAGAAATCTAAAATGAAGTTGCTAGCAAGGCCTTGGTCCATGAAAAGCTCTAGGGAAGAATGCTTCCCTGATTCTTTCAAATTTGGTGGCTTGGGGCTGGAGCAGTGGCTCTGTGGTTTTGGTGCTTGCCTGGCATGCGTGAGTATGCAAGTTCAAACCCCAGCACCACGTACAAAGCAAAGTCTCGGAGCAACAAAGGTCACATGAAAAACTAAATAAAAATAGTTTCTCTCTCTTTCTCACTGTCCCTATCTGTTAACTTTTTTTTTTTTTTTTTATGTGGCTCCTGGTAATCCTCAGCACTCCTTCACTCCAGTTTCTACTTCTATCTTCACATGGCCTTATTTATGTGTCTCTGCTGGTGTCTCCTCTTCCTAGAAGAGCATAAGTAATTGGATTTATGGCAAAACTTAAATCCCAATCCTTCACTAATGATATCTACAAAGACACTATTTACAAAGACTATCACATCTCGAGGTTCTAAGCAGTTTTCAGTTTCAGTGGTTCGGGAATACATTCAAAGTTCCAGCAGTTTCCAAGTCTGCTCCAACTTTTATTTTCCACCAGGCTCTCTGTTTCTTCTGTGGATAAGCTAAGCTCCAGGTATGCTGAGAATGCTTGAATAGGTCGGGCCCACTCGGATTCATGCGGCTTCCAGTTAGCTGGGTATACGGAGAGAGCTTATTGAATGCTGCTAAGACTGCCTTATGGCCTGCATCTCCCTGTTAAGTTTCCGGTTGGGCCACTGGCCTGTTGCTATTCCTAATTAGAACAACAGTCTCAGGGAACCTCTGACCTTCCCTGTTAGCTTGCCTGCGAGATTGCTGCTTATTACTGGCAGTGCTATAGGCCAAGAGTTTTTTGTCTTTTGCTCCATATCAAGTCAGCCCCCACTGACAGGGAAGCTGCTGGTTTTTTATGTTCTGCCCTACCCAATTAGAACTACTGTGATGAACTAGTGGCAGGTGTAGAGATGAGAGCAGCCCCAGGCAAGGATGCTTCAGATTCTCACTGATTTTTACGTAAAGTTCAGTAATTTCTCATGAAGTACTGCTCAGTTGGTTTTAAGTCTTTGGTCCATTTCCAGAAACAAAGTTTTAAGAGGAGAGGATTTGGTGAGCTCACTTTACAAGTTTGGTACTTTAATTTTACCTCTCCTGCTGAACTATAACTTAATGAAAGATGACCACATTTGATCTTTTAATTTTTAGTATTTTTATTTTCCTTCAATGGCACTGTCCACTGTCAGTAAATGGTGAATAACTACACATTACAGGTACTAAAAAGTGTTTTCTTGTATCATACAGTACATCATCTTTAGACTGCTCTGTGAAGTGGGTAAACTGGGGCCTCCACCACTCCACCCATCCTTATTTTATAGATGACTTGCCCGGGGACACCCAGCTAGTGCATGAGAACTGGTACATGGACCAAAACTTTGTGATTTTTAGTCTATGTTCTTCCTACTACTCCACGAAGAAAGCAAGTCAGGATTGGGAGATGTCACAATAATTTTAATTACAAAATTATAAAATAAATATAAAGGAGTAAAGACAAAGGGTGCCAATTCTTCCTCAAAATATTTGGAAAGAAAAAGGAAGAACAAAATGGAATAACAGCTGGGTGCATTCTCCAGCTGCATGTGCATGGAGAGGAAGGGGAGTCACATTGAGAGGTGATTTCCCTGCCCTTCTCAGCATGTTTCTGAGCACACTTCTTCCTACCCTGGTGCTTAGGGAGTTTCGAGGTGTGTGCTGAAGCAGAGTGGATTCTATTTCATGCATGTGGGGATCAAGTTTCTGAAATGAAAGCAATCAAACTTGCTTCTAGTCACCACTTGAGTTGTCTATTTATTATTAAAACAAGTGGACTTTTAACCCTATTGTGTCTTAATTTCCCCAGGTGGTAACTTTTTCAGTTTTCTCTTTCCTAGTTTATTTAATTTCACATCACAAATACAAAGGTGTAAATGACAGAAGAATTACCTTTCAATAGGTCTAATGTTTTAGGACAAGTTGCATTTGACTTAGAAATATTTTAGAAGCATAACAGGGTATATTCATAGTATTTCTAGATAACTGTTAAGAGACATTGGTTAAATAATGATTCACTAATTATTTGGGGGGTACTCCCTTGCATTGTTTCGGGACCTGGAGAAAGCAAGATGAACAATACCACTTTTAGTTCTCCCAGTTTTTACAAACATACAACAGGCGTCTAGATCAGGGTGCTCAAAGTGATGTCCCAGGACCAGCAGCATCTGGGTCCCAGGACCCAGAAACTTGTTAGAAATGCTGACTCCGAATCTCTGGAGTGAGTCAGCAGTCTGTATTTTTAATAAACCCTGTAGGTGATTCTGGTGCTCAATCAAATTTGAAAACCTCTGGTGTTCATGAGAAGTAGGATTCCGAGTCATTCTATAGAGAATAAGGTCTGTAAGAGTTGGAGTTTAGGATCTTTTGAGTGGGGCTTTGTCAAAGAGGATTAAAGGGATTTGGAGTGATTAGAGACTATCAATTACAGTCATTCTTTTCTAATTTATTGGTAGGATGTTTGAGTGGGTGGATGAGAAAAAAGTGGTCTCAAATCCAAATTGAGTTGAGTATGGCTTGGAGATTGAATAACTCTGCCTCACTCACTTACATATTAGCATGTTTAACTCACAACTAAAATCAGGAATTTTAAAAAAGTAGTACTGACCTCACAGTGGTCTTTTGTTATTATGTATTTTTATTATAAAGAGATAGAATCCAGCAACTCTGGATACTGAGGCAGAGGGATTGCAAGTTTGAGGCCAGCCTGGACAATTTAGTGGGACCCTGTCTCAAAACTAAACTAACAGGCTGGATATTAGCTCAGTGGTAGAGTGTCCCTGGGTTCAGTCCCAAGATTGGAGAGAGCAGGTGTGGGGAATAGCAACAGAAAGGCATGGAATCTATAGAGATGTTTGCCTTCAAACACGAACTCCCCCAACTAACTGTATGATAGTGAATAAATTACTGAACTCTTCGAAGCCCCAATTTCCTCATCTAGAAAGAGCAATATAAATATTCCTAGTTTGTGTGATTGTTGAGAAATAACACAACTAAGATAATCAGGTATCGTGTCTGCACATAAGAAGCGCTCCCATAAAGTTAGATGTTATTGTTTTATTATGAGTCAAAGAGTTCTTTAAAAATTTGGAGTATTCATTTCAAATTCTCCAAGTGATAATATGTGTCTGGAGAGGTGGCTTGGTATTAGAGTGCTTGCATGGCATGTGCAAGGGCCTGGGTTTGAACCCAGCATCAAATACACAACTGAGTAGAGGAAAAATAAAAATTAGATGAAAAAATAAAATTGACTCTTTCTCACTCTCTTTTTTAAAAAAGAATGTGTTCTTATGGTTGAAGTTTTCCTTAAATTAAAAGATGATCTAGTGCATAATATCATATTTATTTAAAAGAAAAATGTGGTTTAGAAGATGTTGGTCCAAAGTCAGTTGCTTTCACTGTGTTTCTGCTTTAATTCCAGAGACCTTTCAGTTTATTTCCAAAAGGCACCATGGTTTTCCCTTCAGCCTCACCTTTTTCCTGAATGGCATGCAGGTGAACAGGTTAAGTTCCTGCTGTGAATACAAGCATCGAAAAGGTTCCAGACTTGGAGGCAAACGAGGCTACTTTGGGTTTGTGTGTGTGGAGAGAGCATCTCCTTGCTACAAGTATGGAAACACATGTCCTTTGGTAGACCATAGGCTTTACTGCATTTTTCTTCTTATGCTTTTACTAATGCAATCTCTGTACATTTTTAAAAGAAAAACCAGTGTATATGAGCCTAACGTGTCTAAGTAAAAGACTTTTTACTACATCCCAGAGTGTTTATATTTTAAATTATAAAATATAAGATTCACAGATTATTATCTATCATCTCACAATATATCTATTTTTTCCCCTCAAACTGCCTTAAATTCTGTCTCTGATGGGAAAGAGAGGAAAATGTTGATTTTTTTTGTCATTGATCTTAGTAACTGGCTTGAAATTTAACCCCCCAAAACATGCCCTGTGCCAAGCATCAGTCCTGTGTGACTGCAAATTCAAGGTTATATATTAGGGGAGCACCTGCATTATGATGTGCCCCAATTTGCCCTCTCATTCCCTTAATTTCAATCTTATAACAAAATGCATGATGAAAGGTTACTTTTAGCTATTGTTTATCAGCTTTCGTGTTGGACATTCTCTTTGAAATTGCAACTCTTGCCTGTGGGCTTTCATTCTTTCTGAAAGTATTCATGGGGAATTGACTAGATGCCAAGCTAGAACACAGGAGTGAACCAACCAAAGTACCTGACACCATAAAACTTATTCTGATAGGAGAAGGGCAAATACCATACCAACAAGCTATTAAATTATGTCAGATGGCAGAAAGAAGAATGAATAGAAAACAGGTTAAGATAGTTACTGGGAACAAGGGGCACAAGAATCATGAGGTGTTGTCTCAGGTAGTCAGGAGACACACCTCTGATGGCTTATGAGCAGAAACTAGAAAGAAAAGGCCTCTTTCTCCTGGCAGCTTTTTATAAAGAGGAAAATGTATGCAGAGGGAATGAAAGAGAAGCATGCTTGGTGTGCTTCAGATTATGTAACCAGAGCCAAAGCAAGGAATGGAACAGTGACAGGAGATGACGTCAGAGAAGCAGTGGGACCGAGCCATGCAGAAGTTCTAAAGCCGTAATGAATGAATATCATTCAGAGGAGGATGAGAAGCCCCCAAGGTTTTGAGCAACCATCTATCATGATCTGACAGTAGCTCTTACAGGAAAAATAAGCCAGAGGAGTGGGGAGAATGGTGGAAACTGTTTTCTACTCTGGAAGAGACTTGTGGAAAGAGTTCAAAGTGATTGGGTTCAATATGCATTTTAAAGGTAGAGTTTTGGGGTTTACTAATGTATAGATGGAAGGCATGAAATAAAGAGTAGAGTCAAAGAGGACTCAAAAGATTTTGGGCTAAATAGCTACAAAGATGTCCTATTAACATATACTTAAGATAAGATTGTGGAAGAGGCAGGTTTGGAGGGTGGAGTGAAGAGGTTTTGGTTTTGGACACAGTAAGTGTGAGACGTCTATGAGATGATGAAAGTTATGTTCAGTAGGCAGGTGGATGTCTGGGCTCAGGAAAGGGGTCCAGGCTGGAGAAATAATTCTGTGAAAGGTTTGTTTATAGATGGCACTGAAAGTCATAGAATGGGGCAAAATTGCTTAAGAAATGAATACGGATGGAGAAGATGTCTGAGAATGAGCTCCATAACATTTCATTTCAGAGGTGAGGGAGATCAAGAGGAACCAGCCTGAGAAGAAAAGGCAGTGTTTAGAAAGAGAACTCAGAGAGAGTGAACCTTAGAAATGAACAAATGTTTGAAGAAGAGAATGCTTAACTGACTCAAATGTGTGGCTAGGTTAAGTAAAATGAAGACTAGAAATTGAACAGTAACTTGTGATGTGTTTGTTTTTCATTATCTTGAGACAAGTTACAGTGAAGTGGCAGGGATTTAAGCTTGATTGAAGAGGCTTTACAGAGTAATTGAAGAACTAAGGTCAGAGATTAATAGACAAATGTTCAAAAGCATTTTCCTTTCAAAAATGGCAATGTGGTGGTACTCAGCAGGGAGAATATAGGGGTCAAAGGGACATTTTACTTTTTAAATATGTGATATTATAACATGTTTTTATGCTAATAGATAGGATTGATACTCTAGAGAATAAAAAGATTGATAAAGCATGACATAAAGGGGTAAATTGCTAGAGCTTAGTGCTTAAGTAGACAAGAGAAGGTGGGATCTAGGGCTTGCATAGGGGTGTAAATCCTAAGAAGAGAAGGAACATTTTTCTATAGGATTAAGAGGAAAGTTGGCACATGGGAGAGAGAGGTAAGATGGTGGATTACTAGGACCAACTCTGCTGATTGTATATTCATTAGCTGCAGCTGTGGACAAGAGGTTGGAAATTTTAGAATAGAGAAAAGGTCTGAAAACAATCATCCACAGAGTGAGAAAGTAAATGGACTAGGCCAAAATTGCAGTGCCCAGGTGTACTTAGGGCCCAACTCAATTGCCTTCCAGTTCAAATTGAGATAAGCTGTCTTCTCATTTTTGGGTATGTTGCTTAAACATTTTTATTTAAGTTCCAGGAAAACTAATGAGCTTAGATATGATCATCTATGTGCAAACACAATGCATTCTTTGGGAGGTGCAAAAATCAAAGTTGTAAATTTGTAGCCCTGAACACTTTCTTTGGAGGTGCATGTATCACAACCTGACAGATGACATCTGTTGTCCTAACCTCTGTACAATCCTTTATATGATTTTAATACTTGGTCCTCTCTAACTTCTTTCATCCACCTTTGTAAATGTTTTTTTGTAAATGAATATATTACCTTCAACTAAAATGTACAATTCTTATAATATTTTCCAAATTTTTAAATTTTTTGTTAACTTCCAAACTGTTTCTTGCAATGAAATTCATTAATGTTCAAAGTAGCGTCATTTGATGTCCCCCTCTTTCAGATTAGGTGAGAGTCAATTCAGACTGATTTAAATGGGTGGGGAAGGTGTTTTGCAGAGGGAAAGGCTCAGAAAACAGATTCAGGGTCCAGGCAGGTGGGAGAAGATGAAAGATGCAGCTGAGATAGCAGACGTATTTATTCAGGGTGGCAATAGCTTGTAACTAGCCCCCAACTCCAACTTCAATCCCCAGTCAATACCATTTTGATACCCTCAGAGTCTTCCCCATATGCCTTTTTTATGTACAGTCCAAAGAAGGCACACTTCCAACATGTTACATCAGTGGGTGTGTGTTCACAAAAAAGTGTATATGATCTCAAACAGGTAACACTGAATCAGGGTGTTATACTAACCATAACATAGCTAGTTCCCAGTCTTGGCTATATAACATAGCCTACCAGAAGCCTCCCCAGGGGAGCCTAATGATAGCCATGTGGGGCCTGCCCCAATAGATAGGTGGGTAAATCTAAAGTCTTAATTATTTGGCCCCTGTCCTACCTGAGATGGCTTTGGTTATTCCAGAGGCACCAACACCATAAACTCCAGTGTGAGTTGAGAATTACTCATAAAGAGACTGGTATCACTTATTACATTGAATAACCTTTTTTTAAAATAAAATATCCATCATACTTTAGTTATTTTAAGGAGTGTATATTAACTCCCCCAGGTTATTCAAAATGAAATTTGTTTTAATTTATCTAAAAATGCTGATCCCTGGAAATTTCACAATGAGATAAAGGAGGACATGGTAAAATAAAACCATTGGGAGTTCTATTTCTAGAAATGATTAAGAATTACCTCCTTAATGTTTTTGGAAAGCAAGAAAAATTGATCAGTGGTCACTTCCAAAATGTGATGATTCTACTTCTGTGCTTACCCGTTAATCTCACAGGGACTGTTTGAAGGAGGCTCAGTAGTAATTTTCAATTGCTAGAGTAGAACATTGGAAGAAGAGTTGTCTAACCAGACCAAGCTTCAGTAATCAAAACGGACACCTCACACTATCCTCAGATGTCAAATACGTCACTAGTGACAAGAGAAACACAGATGCTACTCACTTTGTCCATTTCTCTTTACCAGATGGACAATAAAAAGTCTGTCCATGCAGTAGAGAAGCACTGCACTTTTACGCAGTCACAGCATAAACTAAGGGCAACAGCCTATCAATGCTAGTGATCATATTCTATGCAGAGGCATGACACCTTCATTCCATGGAAAGCTATGTGCTAAGCTCATCATCATTACAGTAGGGAAATATTTATCATGCTTAATATAAATATTAAGGTAAAGGAAGTATATTCTTCTTATCTTGTTGTTTTACAGCCTGATAGTTATGTTTAGTGCAAATCCTTTCAGCTTTTTCCTTTTTTTATGGGGAGATATAGAAACACTAAGTGATATAACTCAGTTCTTATATTGGTTTGTTGAGAGAATTTACTAGGATCAATGCCTGTGCTATTTCAAGACTGGACTGAGTGAAATTCAGTGAAATCTTCAGTTTAAGAAATTGCCATTGAATTTGATTCAGGTGAGGACAGTTTTCAGATTTTAATATTATTCCTGTTTTTCCTGGGCTGACAAGTCTTGACTGCACTCTGAAGGCTTTTCATCTGCCCATTACAAGAGATTCACTTCCCCAGTGCTGTGTGACCGGGAGAAAGGGGGCCGTGCACAGTTCTAGAGAAGGGGGAACTTGGAGGCTGATGTCTGCCACTCACCTTCCAAGCCTTGGTAGAAACCTCTCCAGATTGTGTCAGTTTCCAGTGAGAGAGTGGGTACTTGTTCTGGTGGAAGTCCAGCTGTGTGACAATCATCTGCATCACTGGTCATCTTAGCGGTAACATCTGTAATAGAACACACTTGTGCTCTAATGGGAGACGCTGGAGTCTGACAGTTGGGAGCTGGAATCCAGCTACATATTGACCTACTGGGTGACCATGAGCATGTCCTGGAACCCTTTTAGCCTCAGTTTCCTCATTTTGTATCATAGGGCTAATTGTTTGTTGGGTTAGGCGGGCAGTAACAAATCCCTTGAGATACTGTATAAAGAATATCCAGGAAAGAGCTTGGCACAGAGTGTTCAACAATCTATCATTACAATAATCATCATTTTATTAGTGTATACATTATAATTACTGGAATTCTTATTTTGATATTAACTTGAGAAAAAGCAAAAAGCAATAGACAATAGTTTCCTCACATCACATTTGTTATAAGTGAATAAAAATGTTTTTCTTGTCATAATGCACTCAGATCATCTGGGTGGTTCACCAGGTTTGACTTGGCATGACTTATGACTTCTCAAATCATTGCCACTTTGGAGGAACAAAATATTTTTGCTAGTGAAAAATCACTGGAAGATTGCAGTACAGACTTCAAAAGGCCACTCAAAAGCAATAATGGAAGTTCTGTTAGAATAAGTGTGCAGACTCTTGAGTTATTTACCTAAAGGGCACAACAACATGTGAATATATTTCTCAAAAAAAATTGGTCATACTTATTTATGGTCAACCTCTTATATGTCATTTATTGTTTTGTTATTGGGATAATAAATTATTAAAGACTGAATGGCATCTTTCTTCTGATCATTTTTATCTCAGGTTCCTTATTCAGGAATCTGAATGTTCCTTTATTACATGTCACACTTAAGGACTTATCTATCTACCAATAAATATCTGCATCTATTTATGACTCTTATAAGATAAAAATATACTTTATGGTAAAAATTTTGGTTTGACACTATAGTTCTTGATTGATAAGTTGCTTATTTTTTGTAGGTAAGACTGTTGAGAATTTGTTTAACCTATGTGTACAGTAAAATATTTCTCTTATTGTTTCTTACTACAATAAGTGATAATCAATTTAAAAAGCTTTGCGTTTCCACTGTGCTACATACAATGGTTGATAAGCACTTCATGTTAATATTTTTCATAGGTGCATTATTGCAATGGGCCTTGACAAGAAAACATCTTCAACAAAACCTAGGAAAGAAAAGAGCACTGAGAAAAGAGAAGAACTGAGGAAGATTGAGGGGAAACTGAGGAAGGATAGAGAGAATGTGATATCAAGAAGAAATGAGATAGAGGGGAACAAAACCTCTGTCTCAGCCACTTGTTTAGCTCAAGAAATAAATATAGGGGTCAGAGAAGTGAGAACTGCTATGGAAGAAATGGAACTGAAAGGAAAACGAGGACAAGATGATTGGGAAGACAACCAGGAAAATGATTTTAAATATGGTAATACATTATCATAGGGCTCTTTTGTTGCTGTTGCTATTGCTTTACTTAAGTCTTTAAAATCTTATCAAGATTTTCAAAAACATCATTTAAACGTTGCTACTCAGTAGAGGTCTTTAGGCAGCTCTGCCACCTATGAGGAATCCTCATCCTGCTTCCTCTGCTGTTTTGTTTGGGGTCCTGTGTCACCTACCTTGGGAGAGTCAAACCCAAGGGCTGAAGGTGCCAGTTGTCGGGATGAGGGCATGGAAGGGGAGTTTCTGTCTGTGAGAGCCAGAGCCCCTGTTGACTTCGGCACAGACTACTTCAACCAAATAGAATTTCACTTATACCTTTAGGCTTTGAATGTACATTCTTTGGTGAAAACGAATGGCCTTTGCATCCGGTGGGTATAATCTCGATGATTATATGCTGATAGAGTATTCCATCACCAAAGTAATTGTCATGTGCTCATGGTCATGGAGGCTGTCTGCTTTTTTGCTGTCTTCTTCTTTCTTCTCTGTTCACTCTCTCTCTCTCCCTCTACACACACACACACACACACACAGAGAAAACCTTCAACAATAGTACTAACAACAATAACAAAATAATAACAAAAGTGCCAGACAATGAGCACTGGACCAGGCAGTTTCCATACACTATTTCAATTTATTTTACTCTGTGATATTGTGTTAGTAAGCTTTCTCTCACTGTGAACAAAATACCTGAAAAGAAAAGCAGTTAGAAATGTTTATTTGGGGATCACAGTTTCAGTCCATGGTCAACCAACTTCATTACTGTGGGTCTGAGATGAGGCAGAAATCATGGCCAAGGAAAGCTGCTCAGCTCCTGGCAACCAGGAATCAGGGCAGGGGGTGGGGGAGAGCAAGCAGACAGTGTTAGAAGCCAAGGACAAAATATTATCTTCAAGTGCATATTCCCAGTGAGCTACCTTCTCCGGCCATGCCCCACCTGCCTACAATTACCACCCAGCAGTTCATTCAAATTATGAATCCATCAGTGAATTCATCCACTGATGAAGTTACAGCTCCCATGATCTAACATTGCCTAAAACCTCACCTCTAAACCTTGCTACATTGGGATCCATGTTTTCAAAACAAAGATCCAAACCATAATAGATTAGTAGCCATAACTATTCCCTGCATTTTACAGTACAGACTGAAAACAGACTCAGACACACAGAAGGTAGAACCAGTATTCATTTGAGGTCTGTTTAGTTCTAAAGCTCAGAAATGTAAACCCTGTACAATCTACTATTCTGTAAAAACTCTTCCAGATTCCAGATGGTTGTGGGTGATGTGTGTGAAGAATCAGATAGGAAGAGTGGATGAGTGTCCTTTTTATTCCCAGGAAACAAAGCCTGGATTAGAGGAACAATGACTACAGGTTGGGTTGGCCTAGGCAAAGGCTGTCATCCCAGGTATTTTCTTCCTCATTTCATCTTGTTACTGCCCAAGGGTTCAGAAAAATGGGAGTAATCACAAAGCTGTTGTTGCACTGGACTTCATGGTTGCTTTATTATTGAAATAATGTGACCATCCTAAGAGAGATTTCACTTATCATACTTTTATCCACTTCACCTCTTTCCATGGTTCCTCCTAGTTTTTATCTTTATCCTTGGACAAAGAATTTAAAATATTAGTAGTAACTGCAATTGTAAAGACATTAACACATGAAGATGTGTTTTCACATGTTTTAACTTTGGTGACATGGAGGTTTATTAAAATCACTTTGGATAGAAATAAGGCTTTCACTTTCTTCATTCTTTTTCTTAAAGCAACATGGCTAGAACTATGTGCATATACTTTATGCCTATGATTCAGCTTTTTCCGAGGTCATTCTTCTGTGTTAGCTAGTTAATGGAATTTAAATGGACATAAAAAAAATAAAAGCTCAAAGCAGCAGTAGCAGCAGCAACAGCAACAGCAGGGCTCTGGTTCTGCAGAGCAGCTGCTGATGTAGGGGCTACAAGAAGCTTGAGTTGAGGTTCATGAAGGAACGTGGTGGTGGCTGCATTGATGCTGACCTGGTCTCCCCTCAGATCCTCTTTAGGGGGATGGGAATAACAAGCTACCTAAATTCTATAGAAGGAAGTAGGTGGGGGGGGGCAGAAATAGAGATTATGAAAAGGAAGAATGCCAGAAAGCATGCCACTAGTTCTCCTACATTGAAACCTGAGTAGGTAACACAAAGAAGGCTTCTCTTTAGATATGATGACAGCAGGGGTAGAACAAAACTAGGCAGCCTTGAATGTCATATTTTGAGAGAAGAAACAAGCTTCTGCAAAATAGGATGCGGGGCCCATCTTATGTTTTACTACATGTTCCTTCAATGCTATGTTCCATTTTAATAATATGACAGTAATTGTATCTAATTGTGGACACTTGTACTGCTCTAAACTTAATAGGGTGCCTCCTCTAAAGGGTACTGCAGTCCAGGAGTGTATATTGCTTGTGACTGCTCTTGCCCTGTGATGGGTGCCCTCCACTACCCAGGCACAGTCACTGTTCCTACTAATCCTGATACTTAGGCACCTTCAGTTCATGGCACTGTGTTAAGCATTATTGCTTTTTTAGTCCTATCACGGTATTGTATTAACCATGCTATGTGTGAAGAAATTAAAGCTTAAAGATGTTAAATGAATTGTCTAAGGTCACATAGCTACAAAATATTTTAACTGAGCTGTGGGACACCTGACTGCCTGACTCCAAACCCCTCATGCTTAACTACCGTGTAATGTGATGGATGGAATTGTAGCATCCACTCATGTTCTGTCTGGGCCCCTGCTTATCTTGTGGTCAGAGGCAAATATCTGTAAAAAGACAGATTTACATATATTCTGCCATTAAGCTCAACAACTCCTCTTATGCATTCTTAGCAATCCCCTAAGATGACAAGCTGCCCTCCTTTAATTCCATTCCATGTAGAGTAATCCCCCATTATTTATGGGGGCATGTTCCAAGATGTTCTGCAGATGCCTGAAACCCTGGCTAGTTCTGAACCATACTATGTTTTTATTTTTTCCTATACATCCATATCTGTGATAAGGTTTCATTTATAAATTAGGCACAGTGATTAAAATAATAATGAAATAGAAGAGTTACAGGAATATGCTATAATAAGTTATTTAAAACTTAAGAATTAACTTCTGGAAATTTTCATGTAGTATTTCCTGCTGCAGTTAATCACAAGTGACTGAAACCACAGAAAATGACACTGTACTCAGCACAACTTCACATAATTGATCAAGAGTCCTATATAAAAATCCACAGTAATTGAGCTCAGTAGTGCTGAAACATTACTGAGGACTCTGTATAAAAACTACTGTAAAAAAGGCTGTCTCTTGTGTAACTACTCTCAATTTCTCATCAAAAACTGGAGAATTCTTAGTGGCAGCACTGTCTTATGGCAGGATCTTTTATCTTGCAGTTTTATCCTCTTCTGCATAGAAGAGTCTTAGGAGTCTTATTGATTGACAGTTACCTGGACCAAGAGAGGAACTAACCTATAATTTGGCCAGCAATTCTTGGATCAATATTTGTTTTTATTAATATTTCCTGTTTGTGTCATGCAATATGAACCAAATTCTTCATTATTTTGTAATTTCATTTTACTGATGTTCATGTTTCTTGTTTAAATGAATTAAGGCTCTTTCATGAAAGCATTTTTGTGAATTTTTTTATGCTTTCTTCATTGTAGTTTTTGATTTCACATTGCCTCTTATATCTCCCACATTTGTTCTCCACAATTAACAGAGCTTTCTTTATATGCACAGGGCATACATTTCTAAATTAAGTTTCTTTTATTGCAGCAGCATAGACAGCTCTCAAGTAAATTACCCAAGAGGCCCCACCACAGGAAGAGAAGACAGAATATCTAATAATTAAAACTCACAATATTGAGAAACCTTTATTTTCCCTGTAATTTTTATTTTAAGGATAATTATTTATTTGCTTAATTGGTTCTGCATGAGATCCTTCTGCTCTCTGTCTTTGACATGTTGTCACTTCAAGATTTTTAGATTTGAGTGGAAGAAAAAGGGGAACAATTAAATATGAAAGGTGGAAAATTATAACCACGAGGGACAGCTGGAGTTTGTCTGATATGACAATTTCCTTTTCCTGCTACAGATTTGTTGCACCTCTGTAGGGAATGAAGAAAATTTGTGACTGTGACAGGAACAGTCTATTTTGTAAGAATTTTTGTACTCGAACCGTAACTATTTCATTTATTGTAGCAATAAATAATATATATGATTTCACTCTGGCCTAGGTACAGAATCCTTTCCAATGCTTTTCAACATGTCCGTTTGGTTTTCAGAGAATGTGCTATTCACAGTGTAACTTCTCAGGGCCTTTGGACTTGATTAATTGAAATTTTCCACTTCACTATTCATTAACTTGATATCCAAATATTTTGAATATTCCTCATATGAAATATGACCTCACTGGGTCTCCAAATTAACTTTCATTATTTTAATCCTGTTCTCTTCATTTTTAATTTACTTCTAATTTATTGTCTTATCTCATGTTCTTCTCTTTCCACTGTGGTCATTGTCGATGATGATGTTCATTTGTAAATGAAGTTTTATTAGGCTTCAGCCTTGTCATTTGGAGCCTCATTTCTTTTGTGCTCCCATACATGTAATTGATTGCCATCTTTGATCACTTCCTGTTAGTTTTCCATGCTAATTGTGTGAAAAAAAAGCAGCAAAAGAAAGGCTCAGGGAAGATAATGGAGTCAAAGTTCTCATTAAAGTGGAAAAGGTTAAGTATCAGGGATTCGATTTTCATTCTCACAGGGGAGATTTTCTTTTTCAGAATATGAAGAAGATTTTGAAGTAGATGAGGAAAAACAAGATGGGAAAGCTAATGAAGAAGGACAGGCTGGTGATGAAATGGATGGAACATCAAAGTCACCCTGGGAGGATGAAACAGATCATTTAGTCCCTGAAAAGGAGGGTGAATTTTCATCACCATCATGGAAGGCACCAGATGCTGATGACAATGTGAGAGAGGAGGACGATGGGTACTCCGAGAGTGACTTGGAAGAGGATAAACCAGGCGAGTTGTTTGCCTTATTCTGTGACACCGTGGGCTGCTGGTCAGCCTGTCACTACCTTTCTCCTCTCCACATTTAATAAGATAATTTTCATTGAAATGTATGCTTGGAGCATGGCTACCTAACCACAGGCTGCCGGCCAACAGCCTCCCCCATACATACCCAAATTTCAGAATCTTTTCCTGAATCCTTTCTCTTTCCTTAGTTTGCTGGAATTTTTCAACAGAGTGATAAGAAAAGCTCATGTTACACCTTCAATTTACCTGGAAAATTACTGTATTTTTGATCACAGATGATTCCTTCTTATGCACACACATACACACACACCCCAGAGACACATTTTCTGGCTTCAAAAAAAAAATCACAAGTAGCCCCTAATCAGTAAAAGGAAAACCAGAATATTTGTACCTTTTATTCTTTTTCTTTTCATTTTTTCTTTTATTTAACTTAACTTGAATACAGAATGCTGGCAAATAAATTTCATGCAAGTGTTTGTGGCTTCCTTATAATCTTTCACCATAAAATGACACTAAATGTTCACAGGGAGAACACAGCATTCAGGTACCTAAAGAAGCCCTCATTATCTGAGGCATACTTAAAATTTTAAGACTTTTTTAAAGATCTTGATTCACTGCGATTCTGTCCAAGGAGAAATATTTTTTTTGCTTTGTCCTACAAGAGGATTTGGCCAAGACTCTGTGGGTTTTTAGTTAATCAAATTTTTGGTACATCTTGAGCTTTTGCTAGCAATAGCAATAGACCTCTCTTGTATTTAAGAATGTATATGTCTTTGTGATTTACTCTTGACTAGAGAACAATGTCATATTATTAATTTTTGAGTTGATGTTCTTTTTTAAAAATTCTTTTTACCCCTTAAAAAGTGGCTCAGTGGTATTACACTTGCCTGACATGCATGACAACCTGGGTTCGAATCCCAGGACCACATACACAACTAAGAGTCAGAGCAATGAAAGCCAGATGAAAAAATAAATAAAGTTGATTCTCTTTCCCTCTCTCTCTTTAAAAAATTTTTTTCCTGTATAAAATCTAATAATTTTTAATTTGGGAAATATACTAGGATAATATAAGAGAGGATTAAGCAACCACAGAGCAAATAAATAGTTTGCAGTTCCATGATCTTCAAAGAATTCAAACAAATCTATTCTAAAATTTCATGCACATATATGCAAGACGATGATAGTAATAATAATAGCAATAACAACAACAATAATAATAATATAAATTATTTAGAGTAAAACAGAAAATAATTTTGCTAGGAAAGAGGTGGGACCATGACTGATTGCAATGAAAATTTAATAAAAACTTAATCATGGACTTCCTGATAGCCAAGGTAAAAAGAGAAACACAATTGAGAAGCATAGATTGAAGTTAACTATTGGCAAATTTGAAAACAAAATTTATACTCATTTTTATTAACTAATTAATATTAATGCTTAGACACTGAAATGTTTTAATATCTTCAATCAGGACTTTTATTTCTCTTAATACCTACATTTTATGTTTCTTAGATTAGACATACCTAATACATAAATTCTTTTATCCATTTGAATGTGAATTTTAGAGTTAAGATTACATTCCTGTGTGACACAGATAAAAACTTGTCAATGCGAAAGTTATATACCTATGTCAATGATTTTAAAGCAATTTTCCAGTTACTTGAGCCTGGAAAAGGATTGAAAAAAATGTGGTTGAACATAAATATAGCTGGTTCAAAACAAACAAACTCTGAATTTTTTATTTCTATAGTAATGGTGAGAATTCAAGTTGTTTGTTTCATGAAGATTTTGTAACTCTTTGGATAACAGTTATGTGGGGTTAGTTTTGTGCTGCATTATCTTGTTTTGGGGGGATTGAATGGATTTTTCTAGCATAGCAAAATTTTTTAATGTTCAAACAGAGAAGGATAATAGGCAGTAGTTGAATCATCCTTGGAGGAAACACTCTTTGAGACTTGTAATTATTGAATAACTGATAGTAGTAGGTAAACTTTAACATTGAATACTGCTATATAACTAATTGTAACCAGATGTTTAGAAAGGCATCCTGCAATTGATAATGTAATAAATCATATAATGCTACTGTTTAATAAGACATACTATGTGCTAATCCCTTTTCTAATTATTTGCATGAATTATCTCTTTTACCTCAAATAATTTAGAAAAGTACTTTCACTTTTTATCTCCATTTTACAAATAAGTAAACTTGGAAACGATAAAATTAAATAATTCACAAAGTCCATTAACCAGAAAGCAGTGGAACCAATATGCAAATATTACCCAACTTCAGAATCTGCAGTTTGGAGAAAATTATAACATTTCTTCAAAATCAGAAAATATCCACTTACTTACAATTAAAGCAAATATTTCCAGCTGGAAGATTTTGTTTCCTTAAGAATTTATCTTGGGGCTGGAGTGGTGGCTCAGTGGTTGCGGCGCTTGCCTGGCAAGTACGAGGACCCGGGTTCAAACCCCAGCACCACATACACAACTGAATGTTGGAGCAACTAAGCCCATGTGAAAAACTAAATAAAGTTGTTTCTCTCTTTCTCTGTCTCTCTCACTGTCCCTCTCTCTTAAAAAAAAAAAAAGAATTTATCTTTAGTCTGTTATCTTATTTACAATCTGGTTTTTGTCTTATTTTATTTTTAAAAAAGAGGAAATAAAAATGGACAGCCTCTAATTTCACCCAAATATGCCTTTCTGCCCCTTAGACCGTCTTCTCTGCACTGTCAGGCCTTTTGCTTAGTGCTCTAGCTTATCCTTCTCCTCTCCCATTTCTCTACCCACTTCAGTAGCCTTCATAGAGCTCTTTGCTTTATAAAGCTCTATTCAATAGTTCGTTTTACATTCATTATTTCATTCTGTGCTGAATTTGCCCTTCAAATTAACTGTGCAAGTTAATAACACACAAATTATTTGTATTAGGAAAGCAAGGACTATGTGTTGTTGGTTTTTTTTTATTTCTCACATACCTGATTTCCTAAAAAATGTTACAAATACTAAAAATATTCCTTAATTATTAATGGTAGTTTTAAGGTGTTTCCATTAGTGCCATGATGTCTAGGCACTTTTTAAAATTATTATTAGAATTTTTATTAAAAAGGTATTTAGCAGCATTATATAGATACAGATTCTAGAATATTTAAATAGGTAGGCCATGAATGCTATAATAACATATAACCAGTTGACAAATTTTGGGAAATTTAAGAGCTAAAAAGTCAATTGGTCAGCTGTTTTCTTTTGTTGCTTCAATACTGATGTTATAAAGCTATCCTTTTAAAAGGTCTTTTTGCACCCTGGGCATTTACATAAAGATATCATCATTATTCTGAAATAAAATCTCATTGCTTATTACTATTTTTTCCTTTACTTCCAAGATCACTTATTTTCCATCCATTTATTTTGATAATCTGCCTTTGCTTTACTCAAAAACATGCCTTTTAGCATGTGAAGTAGCAGAATTAGAGATTTCATCCAGCAAATAACTAGTATGTATTTAAAATGATGACATGATAGATTCCTCCACTCTGTTGAAAAGCAAGACAGCATTTCATCTTCAAAAGTGTAAGAGGCGTATTGTGACCACTGAAACCCAGACACCAGTACATCCTTTTTATTGACATGATTAAGAATCTTGCTGTTAGTATTTGGATGTGTTTCATTTGAACCTGCCTGCACCTGTTCCCAGAGGGCAAACAATTGCCCAGGCTGTCACTCTTGTGACAGGTCGGCCCCATTTAAACTGCCAGCTAACAATTGTGCTGGCCCGCCTTGATGAACACACCTCTGAGCAGCCCGTGAGTGATAGAGTGCTGGGGACCGAACGCTGACTGAGAGAGGGCTCTGTTTAGGAATGATGTGTGAGACTTCCTATCATTTAAAAAGAATGACAGCCTCCTTTCTCTGCATTTGTGTTGGCAACCGCAGGCACTAATTTACCAGTTGAAAATATATTGTCATAGATGAATGCGATAAGGTTGTGGGGAAAGTATCATGTCGCTGGGAATATGTTTTTATACTTTATGGACAGTTTGGATGATAGTGTCCATGAGAAAGAGGTAAAAACTAAGTAGCTCCTTAAGAGGGGGATATGTGTGTGTGTGTGTGTGTGTGTGTGTGTGTGTATGAGAGAGAGAGAGAGAGAGAGAGAGACAGATAGACAGACAGACATAAACAGAAAATCTTTTCCCAGAATATGAAGATAGTAAGACCTCAAGCAATTTTTTTCTAGTAAGAAAGATGATGATTTCTTTTTTCTAGTAAGAAAGATGATGATTTCTTTGGACTATTTTTCAGGATGTTAGAAGTCATTTTTTTCTAACTGGTAAGTATTCCTCAATCTATAGTCACATCTCAGTAATCGAAGTAGGAAGACAGAGCTTTAAGGTGAGTGATTAAGTATAGCACCGTCCCTTAGTTTACATAGAATATTTTGTACGAGTTATTTCTCTGTGGTATTGATTCTTTCCTATTGTACAACAACGCCACTACCTAGACACTCAGGAAACTCTTGAGAATGAAGGGCTAATGGATTGCCTTAATAAGCAAAAACATAAAAACTTACACAATATGACACATGGTTTGATTATAGTCTCATTATTTTACCTGTTCATTTTAATGGTTACAAAATGCAATTAAAGTTAATTATGGAGGAATTTAATGTTTTTTCCCCTCTGAGATATCTGTGTTTACCTGTAGATATGTATCCTTACAAAGTAATGTGTATTTTTTCTCATTGATGAAATAAGAACTTTCAATTCATGATAATTATTTGTATGAGGACACATGTTCTCATGACAAATAACTAGCTACTATTCTTAACTGAAATTTAATGTTTTCTACCTTTATTTTCAATAAGCACACATTCATTCTACAATATTTATTGAGTATAAAGCATTTGTCTAATTAGGTATTGTTTTACATGTTCTCATGACAAATAACTAGTTACTATTATTACCTGAAATTTAATGTTTTCTGCGTCTATTTTCAGTAAGCACACATTCATTTTAAAATATTTATTGAGTATAAAGCATTTATCTAACTAGGTATTGTTTTACATGAAGATATTAGCTGAACCCCAGTATCTGATGCAAAATATAAACAAAGTTTCAGGAACTCATGAGTATAATCAAAACAGGACTATTCAGGCAGGTAGTAGGATATACAAATTCATATGCCATGGCTAGTTTGAAGAAAACAGGATCATTTTTGCATTTATGCAGATTCTGCTGTAAACTTAGAATAAGGAATAAAAAGGGATATTTTTGTGAATTCCCACATAGTAATTCATAAATATTTGTTAAGTAGTTGAATGACATATGTATGTTTTCATGCAGAGAATATCGTGGCCAATGTTGTAAGTAAGCCTGGGAAGGATTTAGCTCCTGTGTCTGCTTTATGTTCATACTGCACACTTTGGAGTATCGTAAACGTGTACTGGGCTCCAGAGTGATCCATAACTGAAGGTTAAAAAGGGAGGACAGACTATCCCATGAGTTCTGATTTGTTGGAGAGAACTGCGTCCCATTTGTCTTCCTTGAGTGGTAACCTAAGAAAGGAAGCTAGGAGGAGCAATAGTGGGTCCATGACAGTCGGAACTTCCAGTTTCAAGGCACTTTATAGGCAGAAGGGTTTTGGTTTTATTGCATTTTATCATTATAAAAGAAGCATTTAACAAAACTTTCTAACAGCCATTGAATGTTATTTAATCTTTTTGGACTTCACTTCCTGAATGTAGAAGAAAGGAGATAGGACTATTCCATAGGACTAAATGAGAGGTTTGTAAAGTGCTTATCTCGCTGTGTGGTGCATAGTAGGTGCATAATTGTGATCAAGTTTTATGATTTTTTCTTCAATAAACTTTATCTGTGATATCACGTTTAATACAATGTGCCAGTGAGTGTAATCACAAGAAATCATACATTTATTAGGATAGACTACATAGGATAGGAAGGCTAAAAGTTCTAAAGAAATGATTAATTTAAATTTTTTTTTCTGTGTAAGTTTTACAGTGACTTGTAGAGAGCAAGTAGAATCACCTCTGTTTCACAGCATAGAAAACAGAAACTTAGAGAAGTTAAGTACCATAACCAAAGTCAAAGCTAGAAAGTAGCTATGATGGGGACACCTAGATTTGTGTTTCAGAAGAACATATTATTTAACTCAATTCCATGTTTTGTAAAATAAGATTTCAATCATAGTGATACAAAACAAACAAACAAACAAAAAACAAATAGTTTTCGATAAAGAGTTATCAATGACACGAAATGGGAAAAAGGATATGAGAACTGATTGGGATGAGAAAAAGTCACAGAGGCCGCTTAGGGCCAGGAACAACGGGACCAAATGTGCTGGCTTTGGCCAAGGCATCAGGCAGAGTGCAAATCTTTTCTTTGCCACAAAGACCAAACACAGATCTTTCAGCATTAGTACCAGAAGGGAAGAAGGGAACACTGGAGGGACAGATAGAATTGGGTAAAAGGTACCCAATTGTTTGTTGTTTACCAATACGTCTGAGACAGTTTGCCCCTACAAGTGACAAAAAAATAAAGAAGAGAAAATTTACATATATGTCCCTAAAGTTCTTTTATATGAAAGTTTTTATACAAACATGTGTTTCCTTTCTAAGAGAATAAATAGAAATCATTTTGAAAATCCTATTCCATGTCCCTGAAGATCTTTGAGCTTTTTTTGTAAGCAAAATCTTATCCCAGTATCGGTATGGAAAATGAGAGCAAGAAATGAGAATGAAACTAAATTATACCGTGAGGTTAGAGAGAGATTTGAAAACTGAAATGAGTTTATATGGGAGGTCAGGTGCCCTTGCCATTTCCAGGGCATTCATTCTCCTCCTCATTCTTTGCTGAAGGACTGACTCAAAATTGAACCAGAGCACATGTCAGCCTTTGGAAATAAAATAATACAATTAATAGAAGCTGCTAAAGAAAGACTGAAGAGTGTTTATTTTTTTATCATGTGAACAACACTCAGAGTCAAAAGCAGTAGTAGTCATGCCAATATTCAGGTGGTAGATATATTTTTGGAAACTCGAATCAAGTATGACATTGTGTCCTATCTAACTGTAATTAATAAAAGCCAAGTTTTAAATTATAAGTAAACAATATTTGCTTTGCTTTTTTTGTGAGAGAGAGAAAGAGAAGGGGAAGGGAGTGTGTGTGTGAGAGAGAAACAACTTTATTTAGTTTTTCATCTGGGCCTTATTTTTCTGACACTTAGTTCTGTATGTCGTGCTGGGGTTTGAGCCTGGGTCCTTGTACTTGCCAGGAGGCAAGGTCTGTAACCACTGGGCAATAGCTCTAGCACCTTGCTTTTCCTTTTTAAAAATATAACTGAAAAATACTTACAAGGGGGAAAGCATGGGCCCTAAAGTTTTTGAACTGATACAAATCCGATGGAGAACAACTCTCCTTGATCTGCATTTTCCCTGCAGATAGATAGTGTATCCAGATTTTGTAAAGTGGAAAATAAAGAATAAGTGGCTAAACAATGTGATTTCTTTGAAGAATAGTGGTCATCTGGTGCTTGTCAAGGTGCTGGGAGATAAGAACAAATGAAATTGTGCTTAAGGGCTTCTGTTGCTCAAAGGCTTTTTCTAGTTCATTTTTTGCCACTGTGTGGCATCTCTCAAATCTTGGTGGAAATTCTGATATGTCTCTGTGACTATACTTAAAATGCTCAGACCTGTCATAGAGAGCCAATGGGGCTGGAGGGACAGAGGGAAGAGGATAAAGGTAAAGACAGGCATTTCTTAAACTCCGTGTTAGCAGCTACAGCCATCTGTGAAGCTGTCACACAGACATAAAAGAAATAGAAAAATGAGTAAGGACACAGAGAGAACAAGGAAGCTAGGCAGCATTCAAGCGTAAGCTTTTCCTTTGAAACTATTTTCTGTAAGAAGCAATTATAAACCATACCTAATGGTTGAGAAAGCAAAAGTCAGTTTGTGTTTCTCTGGTCCACAGCAGCGGTCACAGTGATATTTATGCTATGCATCCTCTGTACAGAGACACAGTGTGTATGTTATATTCCTGGAGATTTTTTGAGGATTTTTGTGTGGTATGCAAACCACCCTTGATTCAATTTCTAGACTGTGAAGCTGTAGCACTAACTCAATGTATGGCTTAGATGTCTTTTCTGGGTCTGTGTGCCCATCTCCTAGCTTCTGCGCCCTTTGCCTTCCTCAGAGCACACCCCTGGGTTACTGGAATTGTTTCACCCTCAGGCACAAAGAGCCTGGAAATGCCAGGGAGATTATATCCCCTTAGGGTGGCCTGTAGCCAATATCACTCTGTTCCAAAAGGTGAAAACTCAGCTCAGTCTTAATTTAATTTTATCCTTCCAGTATAACTTAAACATCAGAGGTCCCTGTTGGATCAGGCTGAGGATGAAACCTTGTTTGAAATGGCCCCTTGGTTGCTCACTTCCCTTCCTTGCCTCAGTTCCACCACTCTTTCAAGTATTCCTCTTGTAGCATGTCCTTGATACCAGCACTTGCACCTGAAGCTTGATCTCAGTGCCTGTTGCTGGGCAACTCACAGAATGACAATATCTCCTCCAACACACAAACACAGCATCACCTAACAATATTTATTAAATATTAACATAATGTGTAAATGTATACCTCTTACCATACTCAGACACCAGGGTGTACTAGGGTGATGAATGCCATAGCAGGTAAAAATGCAAAGGTCATACACAGAGAAGACCGTGGCTATTCAAGAACATAATTAAATGTATGCTCTTGCTGTCTAAGCAAAGGATTATTCAATTTTTTATATCAAAGTAGGCATTTGCAAAGGTTTTCCAATAAAATCATTTTCAAAATGCAAATCAAAACAATAGGTTTGGACTTTGTTAAGTGGGATTTCTTGTTAAAAACTTTCATAGTTCATAGATTAGACAAATTTTTCTTGATTACAACAATTATGTGGGTTATATTGGAAAAGAAAATTGAATCTATTACACTTTATTTTTTGAAAGTCTAGTGAGATTTATTACTAAGATACTTCCCACAATTAAACCAGATTCTTTGTGGGATAGCAATAATGTCATTATTTTTATCTCCTGTTGATATTAAAACAGCTTCATCAACTTCATCTGGAAGTCACCCATATTCCAGTGACAGTGAAAATGATTCTGCAGAGAGGGACAGGGAAGTCCACGCTGAAAACTGTACAGATGAAAGTACTCGAGGTTCATCTACTCATGAGCTAAGTGAAAATGTTGAGCCAGAAAAATTCCACCATCCAATTGAAGAATCCTTAGAAATTGAAACAGAAGACCAAGATATAACAAAAGCAGCTGTGTTGACCGAGCCTCTGCCAAAAGAGGAAAGCTGTGAGAATGTTCTTGAAGAAATGCAGAATGGAACCCAAAGGAATGCAGAGAATTTACTTCAGAAGTCCAGGAAACATGCTTCCAAGGAAGAAAAGGAAAAGGATAAGAGTAAGCTTTGGGAAGGAAGCACTAAGGTGAAGGACAAAAGAGCAGGTCTCCCTGGGGTGGAGGAAGGGGGTAAGTATGGCCTCTGAATTGACTTGCCATTGTCCCCATGCATGGAAGATGATTTTGGCGATTGCATACTGCCAAAACCTAGGAAATACTATTGTGATATGATAGAGGGATTCAATATTTTCCCTTTGTCTCTTTGTCACATAATCATACATGTATTTTCAGCTTGCTGTTTTCCTTCTATTGCATTTAAAAAATTATTTGACGATTCTTTCATAGTTGTTTCCTATTTTCTGTACATTCTTTCCTATGGTAATTCTAACTCAAGAATCAAATAAAACACAGTACATGTCTGAAAGCTTTGCAAGGGTTATGTGTGGCTTTTTAGAGGTTAATACTAGCAATGCTGTTTCTTCTTAGCTGTATTTGCAGTTATCCATAGTTTACGTTGATAAGAGCTTACCATGTTCCAGGCCCAGTTCTAAAGGCATATATTAACTCATCACAATAGCCCAGTGTTCCAAACACTGAGGTTTTACTATCATCATCTCTTTTCTACAGGTGAAAAAAAAAATGTGTCTTGAAGAGGTTAGGTGAGTTGCCAAGTAGTGTGCAGCTAATTCAGGGCATTCTGAGGATTTGAATTCAGGCAGAGTGGTTCAAGAATTTCTAAAGATTTCCTACTGTATCCATGTAATTGAAATTTAGATTTAGGTAAAAATCTAAGAATTGCCTAAGACATTCCAAACTTCACCTGGAGTTTTCTGAAACTACGTTCTTTGTGATTCCTGGGGTTCCTGGGTGTGTAAGATGGTTCCATTTGACATGGTAAGATGAAGGAGTATCAGAACCAGAAGACCCCAGGACCTTAGATGCATAGAAGGCACCATGCTTTACCTGTTGGAGGACAGTGAAGGGACCAAGTGGACAGTTGGATGTGGTGCTCTCACAGAGCATCCTGTGCCCCGTCACTGGTTACACCTTTCCCTGTTTGTTCTCATTGGCTTCCCCTGCCAATGCAGCATCCATTCATGATTCCAAGATAAAATTATTTACGAATTTTAATATTATGAAAATCCAGCTATGTTTTAAAAACTTACAGATGATCTTAATATCTATGTTTCTTTTAGGCACTTAATAGTTATTGTTCCTGGGGCCTGTGTCTAGAAATGGAGGATGTTGAATACTTATCTTTCCATTCCATCCAACCATCAATGTTGACATTATACTATGTTCAAGGCACCATAGTCAATAGGAAATGTGTGTGTGAGAGAGCTTTTCCTATAAAATGTTATGAAGAAGACTTGGTACACCAATAACTGCAGAAAGCTTTGTAATTTCCCATAAAATCAGACACGGTCCAAAATACCTTGAGGCTTCAAAGAGAGAAAAGGCTCATTTGCTTAAGGATACCTTAGAAGTTTTCATGAAGAACAGTTTTGACAGTATTTAAGAAAAATACTTTAAAAGTCAGATACAATTTTGGGGATGGGATGCATTCCAGATGGTAGTATGTAACAAGCGATAAGACCTTCAAATAAGTTTTCAAAAATAACGATAATATAGGCTAAGAGTTTCTATATTTTTTAAATGAGCCACCAAGTCCTAGAAATTTACTATCTGGGCCTTCACTGAAAAAGTTTGTTAACCCCTGCCCTAGAAATATAATACAAAAGCTCTGAACATTTTCAAGCAGTTTTTGCTAAATATGAATCAAAACTCTTGCTAAAATGTGTTTAAAATTCTCTTATAAAATAATTTGAATCTTTATTTCATTGTTAAATTCTGGTGCATTATAACAGTTTTAGATTACTACATAATTATTATTTCATGATCTAGAAATTTTGTGTACTTGGCAAGCAGCTAATTAAAATGGTAGCAGTGTGTGCTGGGGTGAAACTCAGGAGTGGAGCAGTTGCCTGGCATGCCTGAGGCCCTGGGTTCAATCCTCAGCACTGCAAAAGGAAAATAAAAGAATTTTAAAAGGTAGAGATATTAAGGTTCAGTAGTAGCATTGGCATCATTATTATTAGTATTTTTTATTTCCACTTCAGAAAATTAGATTGCTTACCCTAATTTATGTAAGTAAATATCTTTTTGTAAAGTAGGATGCACATAAAAGAGGTTGTAATTAGGTGATAAGAATAGCAGAGATGCAGTAGGATCATATCACTTAGAAAAGGGTAGGTTCTCCCCCTTGGATTAGGGAAATGATAAATATATTGGTTTATTATTTTTCTCAAATACATTGGGAAACTTGTATTCTTAATTTAATAACATCTATAATTTTAAAACTTTATTTTTTATTAAGGTAGATTCAACACTAGATGTCAAGGTGTGGGACTATTTTTGTTAAACTCTAATATGTGTGCTATGTTTCTTTATTAATGTTTATTTTTAATTTCATCTAATGCATACACAAGGAATAACATTTAGAAAATATAGAAAGGTAGTTTTTAATAGTTATCCATGGATTTATCACATAAAAACTTTTTATTTCTTAAATTAGGGCTTGAAAAGCTATGTTGTCATATTTTTATAAAATGTACCCCCTTTTTGGTATATTAATGTTATATCATAATTATTTCTCATGCTATTATATAATCTTTATGAGCATGTTTAATGTCTGTGTATTCCATTTTGTGATTTTTCTCATGTATTAAGCTTTTCCCAATGTATTTTTTCTTTTTACTATTATTACTAGTAGTACTTTAGTTAGTATCTTTGTTATTTCAAATTTGTTATTATTTTCTTAAGTTGGGTTCCAAGAATAATAATTTCAAAAGTTATTGATTTAGATAAACTATTTTTAAACAAAGGATTGGTTTAAAATTTTAAACATTATAGAACATATAAGAATAAAGTCAAAGTCTTCCTTACCTAACTTTTATTCTTTTTCTCAGAGATAATTGTGAAAATCAGTTTTATTTTGTGTGTGCATATTCTAGAAATTTTAGTTAGCTAGAGATATTGGTATATATGTGTATGTGTGTGTGTATGTGTGTGTGCAGATAGATATAGATGTATATCATTCTGTACCTGTATATATGATATACGTAACATCTTTGATATAGATATATCAATATACATTTATATGTATATTACTTTTGCGTACAGATGGAAACACATGATTCATTTTGTTCTGCAACTTTTTTTTTCACTTAATACTTTATCTTGGGTGTCCATTGTCGTTAGCACACATCTCTATTTTATTCCCATTCACCTTACCTGTTATCTTGTATTTCAGTAGTATTTTATATCTACAAATGTTGTTTAAAATGTGCTACCTTCTGTACAAGAATTTGGTTTTATTCTATGGCTCATTTTCCCCAAAAGAACTGAGTTTCTTGCTTATGGAATTCCAGAGTCAGGAAGTACAAAACACATCGAAAAATAAGATATGAACAGATAAAACAAAGCAAAGACATTGTAAAGATATTCATAATGATGTAGAAGGACTAATGCTATCAAAAGCGTAAGGATAAGTAGATTGTTTCAGTTGGGTGCTAATGTTTTTTTAAATATAAATACCTTAGGAAATGAGGTAATCCATTTGTAAACATTTTAAATAATGAATTAAGAAAAGTCATAAATATTCTCAAATTTCTTTACATGAATAAAAATTTTAAAGTACATTTCAGGTAAAATCATCAGGTATTTGCTGCATAATTCATTCAATTGATTTGGTGCCAAAGAGGTGAATGATGGCAAGTTACTCTTTCTGAACTGAGTCTTCAGTTAGATGGCTCAGGAAGAGTGGGATGCAGCCAAGGTTATATACTTAAAAGGAAGGACCATTTTAGGTGGCTCTTCTTCAAAGCACTTTATGTTAATTAGAACAGAAATCTGGTGAAGTCATAAGGTCTAAATGTGTATATTTTGCTTAGATCTCCAACTAGAACTTAAGGTAAAAATGAAATGAGGCCTGAGATTAAAGTATATAAAGCTCTCTCATATTTGTGTGGTGCTGAATTAATCATTTTTCTATTAGAATAAAAATTGTGATTATGTTAACAATACATCTGTAGGCTAAAAAATCACCTACAATTAATGACGCTTTTATAGTATCTAATCAAATAGACATTAGTAATAAGGTAATCCAATTTAATCTGAATTATTTTGCTTAAGATCATGGGAGTGGATAAATGAAGAACACTCACTCTCTTCATACCATTTAGGTTGATGGCATGAAATATTTTCCTTTTCATTATTTTACAATGTCTTATTTATTTGGGCTTTGTCCTGACAATTAAGAGATAAATTTTATGAAAGATATATATAATGAAGTGAATAAAGTATAAGATTATAACTGCTAACTACAATGAGATAGTGTTCTTGGAAGTTAATGTTATAGAGCACAGTTTTATTTTAGTATGTTTATTTTTCCATTATTTTCTATTTAAGCTCTCTCAATGCATTGTGACACAATACTTTGCAATATATTCTAGTGGTAGAAAAAAATAGGTACATTAACATGTGAAGTTGCTATAATTTATATACTATGAGTATAGATAAAATAGATTTTAATAGTTATTTAAAATGCATATGACAGTAAGAGTTTTATATTTTTGTACGTAAATTAAGAATAGTCATAATGCTTGGACGGGTCATTTAACCCGTAAAATGCAATTTTGTCATCATATGGGCTGAATAGAATGGTATTGGAGAAAGAAAGAGAAAATCACGTGATAGAAGTTGAGGTCATAAAACCACATCTGAATGAATTGTGGAAGCATGGAGTTTATTCCAATAGATTCTTCTGACACTAAATATTTGTTGGTCATCTGCTTTATGTCACACACTGTTCTTACTGTGAACATCATATGGGTTCTATCTACATGCAGTTTATATTCTTGGAAGGAAATATCCCTAACCAGTGAGGGCATGTAATGAGATACCTAGGAAGTATGCTAAAAGAAAAAGAAACCAGGATTAGAGACTAGAGTGATGGTTTGAAGAAGTGGTGTTTGAGGAATAGCCTCTCTACTGATGGGGCATTGAAACAGATCTGAACAAAGTACAGAGGTGAGCCCCTCTAGTGCCTTAGAAAGAGCATGTGAAGCAGAGACCAACTAGATCAGAGGCCTTAGGTTGGGAGCATAGTTGCTGAATGAAGGATTTGGAAAGGAGACCCATGTGATGGGAGTGGAGTGGACAAGAGAGAGAGTGGTGGTGTAATGAAGGGGTGAGAGGGGCAAAGTTATAGGCCCTGAGATGGGAGTTATGAGATTGGATACAAATGGCAACATGATCTGGAATTTCTGAAAAGATTATTCTGGCTACTACATAAGAGAATAGAATCTGTCTTTGAACAGCTGTGACCTGGAGTTTGTAATTAATCCTGGGTTTTTGTGGGCCATGTTTCAATGTCAGAGGTAACAGAAGAACATCTTTACTGTGTAGGTAGATGATGTAAATCATGAATTTTGCCATGGTGAGTTGTTGGGAAGATAATTGATAGGCCATACAAAGGAGGACTGAAGTATAGGGATACTTTTCAAGGTGATTGCAAACTTGAGTATATTTTACTCTGCTTTTTTTTTATAGCTTTCTTAATTCTTAAAATTCAGATAGGAATTATTGACACAGTTTTCTTCTAATATTGAATTGTGCAGGATTCTTAGCATGTTTTAAAGTAGGATGTATTGTTCTGCTTCAAAACAAGCAGAGGAGAGGAAGTGAACTGAATATTATTGACCATACAGGATGGAGAATGTGAAGCATATTATGTATTCCAAGGAGGACAATTGTATTTTGACATTTGGGAACCTGGAAAAGAGAACTGATAATAACAATTGATAATGATAAGTAAGTGCAAAATAGAATACACTGACATTTTTTGTTTATGGACTTATAATTTTTGAAGTTATATATACTATTAGTTATCATTTCCCCTAAAAAATTTATGACTCAAACTCTTCTATAGACACTGATGGCTAGAATATTTTTGGTACTCTAGAAAAGAAATGAACAAACAAAATTTCTAAATCTCCTATAATATAAAATAAGTTGAAGGCTTAGATGATTTATTGGATTTTCCTTCTTATTCCTCTATATGTTTCTTTTCATCTGAGCTGGGCAATAATGACATCTAAAGCCTTATCATAGGTAACAGGTAATTACAGGAAAGAAATAAGGGGCTAAGTTCTGCCCCTTTTAAAATTATCTTAAAGGAGGAAAAAAAATCGCCTAGAGGATTTGGATTGCAAATTAAAGAAAGATGTCAGGAACTATCTTGAGCTTATCTCCCATGAGAAAGAGTTGTGGCCTCATGGAAATTAAAAAAGAGATCATCTTAGACTTTAAGGATTAGACAGCTGAAGCTAAAAGCAGGGATGAGCTGTTGAGGAAGCAGAAGGAAGGTGCTGTGACAGCACAGAATCCTTTAGCATGGCCAACCCTCAGGGAACGCTTGGTGGGCAACGCCAAGCAGCAGGTCAGCTTCAATGGAAGAGACTCTGCCCTGAACTAGTAGAGGCAGCTCCTGAACAAGGATGGCAGTGCCAGAATTGAGGGTTGCTTGGATGCTTCTACAGGCTGATAGCTAGGGACGTTAACACGTGGAATTACAATCCTACCAACAGGGCTCAGAGTCCCCACTTTCCTTTGCTTTTTACTCTAGCTCCTGGGTCACTGAATTGGAATTAGTAACTACTTCAGCTTAATGCTTCTAAGAAAGATGTGTATCCAACTGGAATTTGAGAGCATTCAAGAAGCAAACCACTCTTTTTTAAAGGAAAGCACAAGAATAACAGCTTTCGTTTTTAGATAAACATAACCAGTACTTCTCATAATAAATAAAGACTTAAAAATGATTAATATAATAAATGATTAATAGAAGGTTGGTTTATCAGGTAATCATCATTTGCTATGTGCCTTTTCCAGCAACATAGAGCAGAATTTGTTAAATTCACATGTTATAAAATAGATTCACAGTGTAATAAAACAAGGAATTAGTCACAAAATATAATTATATTCACCCCAATTGTAGATAAAAACTACTTTAAGTAATTTTTGATTCTAAGAAAAATTCAGCTCTCTAGATTATTAATTATGCAGTTATTAGAACCAACAAATGGTTTCATAAGGTGACCAATTTCAAACTATACCCTCAAATAAGTCCGCTCAAAATATAACAGCAGTTACAAAAGATAGTGATAAACAACTGAGTAATACCTATAATCATACCCACTGGGATGTATCAGGATGGAAGGTGTAATAGGTATGGAGCATATAAGAAAGTGGGATGAATGAAAAGTCAATCCAAGAACAGAAGATTAAAGCTGCTGATAATTTTGAGAGATTAAATTCTAAATTCAATATAGAATGTATCAAAATCATAAACATGTTTAAGTTGATTTGAAAGAAATAGTAGTGAATAATATAAAATTCTGTATAACATCAACACCAACAAAACACAAAACACCGTAGCAAAATAAAACTGAAATTCTGAAGAGAACTTTCCAACAAGTATATGACAAAGGGCTGATATTCACAATATCTAATGAGTTCTTACAAATCAATAAGGAAAAGGTAACCACTATAACCAGATGAATGTAGAGTATATATCAGCAAATTTACAACAGAAAGCTAACCTAATAATTGAAATATCTATCTCTGTCAACACTTTTCAGTTGCTAACTATTAAATACTGAAAGAATGGGCAGAAATTGTGGCATCGTTGGCAATTATGTAGGGACAGGCCTTTCAATCACTATAGGTGAAATTGTTAATTGATATTTCCTTATTAGAGACATGTTTAAATATAGAGAAAGCATTTCTAAAAGGCACATTCTTTTTGACCCAGAAATTCCAGTTCTAGGAATTTGTCCTAAGAGAACGGTCAGAAATACATATACAAATGATTGAAAGTATTTTAACTAGTCACATCATCACAAATGAATAGAAATAACTCAATATCCAACTGTAGGCAATTGGTTAAGTAAATTTTTAGTAGGATTCTATTAGAATAGCCTATGTATTATTAAAGAATTTTTTTATTTATTGATATGGGAGAATAGGATATATTGCTAAATGAATAAAGTAGAATATGAGATACTACCTTCAGTAAGAATAAATAAAAGTACTTAACAATCCACCAAAATATTAACTATCAGTTCTCTCTGAGTGGCAGAACTATGAATAAATTTTGTTTTCTTCTTTTGTGTACTTGATTTTTTTCAGCTTTAGACAATGAATATATGCTATCTTCATATTTAGGGAAAGTACAATATATTATTCTGAAATATATTTGTTTACATAATAAAAAAGAATATGACATAAATATATTTTGGTATTTTGTATATTCTCTTAAAGTATCATTTGAGTGGGAAAAGGTGCATTTCTAAGAAATTCTCTGCATGAGACTATTCCATTTTGCTACTAATGCTGCGAGAACTGACAATTACCTTTGCCTTTAGTGGACACCTTTATAGAGAGGTAAAGGACAGGAGCCTTAAGAGATGAAGGGCTCAACAGATGGAAGGAACAAAGTGATAAGTCACATTGCTGACACAGGAGTCTCAGCACGCACAGTCCTCTATTCCTAGGGGTGGATAAGAGCTGAGGTTAGATACTGGCCAAGTTCTTGCTTTTAAGTTTCAGTTTCAGAAGAACATCTGAGAAAAAATGTCCAAGTGAGGCCTTTTCTAGTCTAACACCTAGGAAGTCCTTGATACTTAGGCCAGAGTCCCATTCTTGCTGAACCTGCAATCAGCAACAACTGACTATACAGGCTCTCATCTACTTCCAAAGCCTAAGCCTCCAGGGTGAACCAACAGATGTGGGAAGTGGTGATTACAGTCCTGAGACAGTCCACACGCTGCCCTGTCCATTCTGAGTGAGTGTCATTTTCAGATTATGCTAGTACTCTTTGGCTTCTTAGAATAGTTTTTTTGTTCAATAGCTGCTAACTGTTTAATAATTATTGTTTGTTATTATTATTGTAAATCATATTTCTTTATAGCCTATAGAATACTTGAAAAAATAGATGTTTTGTTGGTAGCGCTTTGTGTAATTGCTACTAGGTCACACTCCTGTCCACTGGTTCTACCATCCTTGTGATTTCCATTGCTCAGTCAGCAGAATGAATTTATATACAAAGATCAAAAGCACTCCTTATTTAGACTTTTCAGATATATGGTATTCACATTGTTATTAATGTGTAGGACAGCTATTAACTTACATGTGCTATTTTTATAAACTTTCTGAAATAAAAATGGACTTGAAAATAAATCCATCCATAACAATTTTCATGAGTTGATATCATCTCTAAACTATCATATTGTAAGGAAGATTTTTATTTGGTCTATTGGATGAATAGTTGATTTATTGTTTTCACACTAAAACTTAAGTCACCATTTGCTTCCAAACAGAGAGATCAGTAAGCAATTACACCTTCGTAATTCACTTGAAACTAAGCAAGAGATGACATTCTAGTTCTCTAATTGAGTTTTTCTCAAAGTACAATTCTTGGTTAAGCTGTATCACAATATCACAGGAGAACAAAGGAAGACAAGAAGAAAGGCAGGCAGCAGGAAGGAAGGTAGAATGAATAAGGGAAGAAGGAAGGAAGGAAGGAGTAAATTTTGGAGATATGGTGTTTCTTCCTCAGAAGGCAGATCTAGATCTAATATTATTTGAGTGAACTTTTGTTAATCAGAAGGTGGTATGATATTAGATGTCATGGATTTAGAGACATGATTCATCAGATGACAAGCAAGGGAGGTAGACAAGAAATTGTCAGAAACTGAAGACACATGGAACTGACTTTACAGTTTTGCTTAAATCACACTGGGTAATAACACATGAAAAAAATGCTCAATGTCATCATCATAGCTAGTATTTACCAAGTGCATAGGCACTTGCTAATAAGTGAAAGAGGAGTATGCTCTACAGACATTAGTTCATTTATCCTTCCAATAACCACCGAGTTGATTATCCCTTTTGACAGATGGATAAATTGAGGTTTTAGCTTAGGCCAAAAACATGTCCAAGATGATAGTTAATATCAAATATGGAACTTAGGCTCTGTGATCCTGAATTCCCTGCAAGTAACCAACTAGGAATAACAAGAATGTACAGCATCATTTTCTGTCAAATTTATAGGCATCGTTTAATAGCATTTTTATTGCATCTGTCCATAGGGAGTGAGTATTGGGGTCAAATCACTAAAAATATACTAATGGATGAAATGCTGATAGTGTAGTCAGCTTTGGTTGTTTTAGAAATACAGAAGAGCAGTGATGATTGGTGTCATAAAAGCCATAACATATGTTTCTAGAAAGCAAAAGGCAACCAAACTGCTTTTCCAATCATTTCATTGCTTGTGCATTTGGCAAATAGTCACTGCTTCTGGCTGTCATCTTTTTCAATGCAAGCATTTCTTTGCATGTGTCTTTTACTTCATGACCTTTTTATGCATTGTGCTTCTTTTTCTGAAATCATAGCACGGGTATAGTTTAATCTTCATAGTTTTTAAAAACAAGGTCACATTTTAATGTGAATGCATTTGAGTTGACCTCACTAGCTTGAATGATGTGAAATAAGTCAGCAATGTTCCCATGACCTGCTTTTAAACCTTTTGATATTTTATATGATCTCCAATCAGTTGGACAGATAAAAAGTGAAGCCATGACACTGGGCTGCCACTGCCAGTATGATGCTGAGTCTGGTGTTAGCAGCACAGATGAGGCGGGGAAGCCCATGAACAAGCCGGAGATTGACACAGGTGGAGGTAAGGACACATCATTATCTAGGAAATACATTGAGAAATCCTCTGCAAAAGATAGCCCATTTCCATCTTTCTTCCATCTTCCTATTCTCATTTTACCTCCTCCTGCCACTTTTTTTTTTTCAATTTAATGACTATGATTACAGGAAGTAGTTGAGAAACCTAAAGGTGAGCTTTAAAACGGACATCAGCTTTGAATGTGATTAGTTTTAATACATTGGTACCTAAGATTAAAAACAAAAAGAACTTTGGATTCTAATATTCTGAGGGATTTTCAGATCAAGTATTATTTCGTAGCCGGCTTCCTAGATAGTTGACCAGGTAGACGAATTCTCCGTAACTGATCCAGTTGGAGACATCAAGAGCCAAGGCACGGCACATTTCACAATGATTCATTTAAAGTTTTTGTCTGTCTTTTTTTTTTTTTTTTTTAACTAGGAAAGAACTCATTGCCATCCATGGCTCTTCATAATAAGTACTCCAACTACAAGATTGCCAATTAGATTGATTTAACAGACCATGACTCATGTGTATTTGGCAAAATTTCCTCTGTCTTGACATCAGTCCTCATATTTATAGAATGACTTTTTAAATATTTTTATTTGAATATATGTATATGCATAATAGGGGTTTCATTTATTATATGATTACATTACCCCCACTTCCAAGTTTTGGTCATCAAGCACACTGAGATTTAATCCTACTTTCAAGCAAACAGCTAAGCTAGCCACAATCATGGATGCTGGTGGAAGACATAGGATGAGTTCCACTTCTCCCCAGGCAACATGAAAAGGGCCAGGTGATAATTGAATAAGGACTGAGTATCAGGAGATGACCCCAGAGTCTTTGCAGTGTATATTCTGCTAAAGGAATTCTAGTGTGCCTCCCAGCCACTCATTTTGCAATGCAACCATGGTAATTCTGATCAAATCTAACTCAAGCAAGAAAATCAATTTATTGAAAACTGTAGGAAGAGAGTATAGAGGGATAATTGGGACGGATTTTCTGTGTCTAGGCACTGTATTAACATTTTATAAGAATTATCTCATTTCCCATGAAGAGATTTCTGTGAGTCAGTCATGACACTTCAAATTTTATGGATAAGAAAATGAAGGATTAGGCTGTTTTGTTTCCCACGTTCATAGGGCTAGTAATCGGAGAACTGGCACCCTTACTCAGGTCTGACTGCCAAGGGCACGCTCTCTCCACTAAATGAAATTGCCCAGTTTATTAATATTGCTTGTTCTTTTGTACTAAAGTTTTTTCCCCCCAAAATCATGAAGTTTCAAAAAACATATCATGTTTTCATACAGATATATCTTAGAAAGGTTTCAATTAATTTCTTTCCATTGCTTCAAGAATGTCATGTACAACTTCCCTGTAGTGTGTGTGTTCACATAATAGCTCAGCTGGATCCATTAGCACTTTCCTAGAATTTAGGCATCGTACAGTATTACATAGAGGCCTGGCAACTTTATGCTGCCCTTGTTTTCCTCAACTGTCTTTAATTACTCCGTAAATGTAGAGGCCCACTTAAAAAAAACAAAGTACCTTAAATTTTTTTCATAACTGACTTTTAAATCATACTTCCATGCAGGAATTTGAATAGCAAAATATATTATTAAAAAGACTTGACACACATTGTTGCTTCTCATTGTCTCAATGTAGTTTTGTTTTCAAGCAATAACCTGTAATGAAATAAATTGGACTATATTCTCTGGTGAATTTGCTATATGTTCTCTGAGCAAACAGTTTGGGACCACCTTCCCTTTTTAGAGCTTTTAGGTATAATTTAGGAAATAATTGCTGATATGTGCAGAGGGCTATCTATAAAAGTCAACCTCAGACCCACTGATAAACCTGAACTTTCTATTTTATTCTTCTGAAATAGGACATCAAAAGTTTTATTTTTAAGAGAAATATCATATGATTACCTTACCTTACCTCTTACTAGCTGGCAAGAGACTGAGGGAATGCAGCAAAGATAGATATGTTTTGGGTTAGGAGAGGTAATTGGGTGGTAACCGTCTCGAATGGGGGTTAAGAAGAGACAAGAAATCAGAAAGTGGCATTCTATTTCTGTTGGATTGTGGATGATGGTGTTGCAGACAGGAGCCAGGCATGTCAGCAAGTGAAACCACAAACAAGGTACGCTTGCTGACTTCCTAAGTTGACACGATGTTTGGAGGTGACATCCAGGTGCAGTAACTTATTTTATAGCATCTAGCCTAAGGTCTTTAATAAATAAAAAGGTTAAATGAATAAAAATTATTAAAATGACAATTTTTGAAGCTTCTGCCATCCTAAATACTATTCATCTGGCAAATTTTGGGTATTTCTCATAACATGCACTTACTTATTTTGCATTAAAAAAGCAGGTGTTTGGGCTTGGGGATTTAGCTCAGTGGCAGAGCGCTTGCCTAGCATGCACAAGGCCCCGAGCTCAGTCCTCAGCCCCCCCCCAAAAAAAAGCAGGTGTTTTTGTTGAATAATCAAAATCTATTTGAAGTCTTTTTGAAAGCAAAGCAAACTTAATAGCTATTGAAAAGTGATAGCTAATACATGCTGATTTGCAAGGGAATCAGGTATGAGATCTTATGAAATATTTCAAGAAAGTTATTTATGTAGAAAATTGTCCCTGAATACAAAGTCCTATCTTACCCTGTGATTCTGTTTTGCCAAAGGCAAATCAGTTTCTGAACACAGATGGTAGGTATCCTGATCTAAAATACAAATTGATGTCTTTAGTGAAAAAATCATACCTTGATCTACAAAGTTTTTGATAACTAAATCTAGATACAGTAGCTTTAAAATATGGAAGTAAAATGTGACATAACTACCATTTCTATGTCATGATTGAATTGATAAATGCCCACATCAGCAGCATAGTCAGAAGGCAGTTATATTACGGTACATATGGTGCAATAAAAAGTGGTGATTTTAAAGAAAATTAAATACTATTTTTTTTTTTGCTTTTTAAAATTTTTTCTGAAACTCTATATTTTAAGTAAAAGTAGGGGAATTGAGCATCTATAAGCGAGAGAATATTCACTGATTTTAAAACATAGGGGAGTAGGGCTTTTAATTGCTTATTTTCAGCATTTCTGATGCTCAATTATTCTTTAATATCAATGTGTCCATTAAATTTGAAAGCATTTCCTTTTATAATGAAAGACCATTATTAAAACATTGTACATATTGTACTCAATCGCGTCATAGAACCACTTGAGGACATGTTTTATATATAACGTTAACGTCCCCTTGATGGCATGTATAAATATCTTCTAAATATTATGTAAGTTTATGTATATTGTCTTCTCCTTTGTCCTGTTTGATTGAACTGACCTGGTTTTCTAACCTTATTTTTATAGCACCAAATAGGAATTTAGTAGTGGAGAAAAGGGCAGCACTTGGCCTGAACAAGGAAGCTGAGCAAGTTGCCCAAACACAGAAAGCAGCAGCGGAGGGAGGCTCCGCTCCCCAGCACCAGGATGTCAACTCCACGGAGGAAGAAGGGGATGCGGTGCCTGGCGGGGAGGTGGGGGTTAAGGAGGCTCCCTTGGGGGAGAAGCAGCCAAGAGCAGAGCAGCCAGCTCCAGCAGAACAGCTCACAGAGAACAGTGAGGTCCCTCTGTGCATAGCAGGTAGGGCCGAGGCAGAAGCAGAAGGGGACAGAATGCAGGACAAAGAAAGGTTCAACCCCACAGGAACAGCAGCAGGGAGGGACTCTGTGGGTCTGAGCCAAGAAGCGGCTCCTCAAGAGCCAGCCCTGGTACAAATGGTGCTTGGGACCAAGAAAGCAGCTTCTGAAGGGGAACAAGGTTTGGAGGAGGCAGCTCTTACAAACACCCCAGCACTCAGCTCCCAGCATCTTCAGGAGGCAGCTGCCCTGAGAAAGATAGCGACCCCTCCAAAAATGGAAGTGGCTGAGAGAGGGGAGGCTGTGAGTGAAGTAGGATCCAAAATGCCAGATGTGGATGCCCATGAAGAGGAAGCATTCATGGAATTAGAGAACATGGGACCCATGGAAGGCACAGCATCTGAGAGAGAGGATGACTCAGAAGAGAGAACAGTAGTGGGAGAGGAACCAGACAAAGAAAGGAAGGAAATTCTGGAAACAGAAACCCCATTGGGCAACTCCACAAGAGAGGTCAAGGCAAGCCAGAGGGGGCCTTCAGAGGACAGCCCTAAAGAACTCCTTGAGAAGGGTGCAGCCAGGGCGGAGGCTGGGAGCCAGGCAGAAGCTCATAAGGAGGAGCCAGGACCTCAGGAATTAGATGTAGTAGGAGAGGGGAGGAAAGCTGAGAGGCCTGGGACACCTCTGAGCAAAACTGGAACTAAGAGAGAAGAGGTGACAAGGGCAAACACACCTCAGGATGAAGACGCTTTAGAAGATGAGCAAAAACTTAATGGGGAAGAGGGGAAAACAGGGAAGGAAGGAGGATCTGAGGAACAGACAAAAGCCCCCGAACACGAAATAGAGTCTGATGCTGAGGATGCAGAACCCACAGAGGCCACTGAAATGGTTGAAGATATGGGGCTTCTAGAAGATTCACTGAAAGACAGAGGGGTTACTTTGTTTGAAGTAACACCTGGATTTGAAAAGTCAGAAAAGGTAACAGCACCGAGGAAAGAAGAAGGAGGGGAAAGATTGAGTGAAGCTAGAGAGACAGAGAACAGAGCAGAGCAGCCCAGCCAGGAGAACGCGGCTCCAGCAGAGCAGGGGCAGGAGCCCCACCATGGTGGAAAGGGCACATTAGAGGCTGCAGAGTGTGCGACCCGGGATCTAGACTGCCTTGCAGGAGTGCAGAGGAGGGGTGAAGAAGGGCCTCTGCAGGAGCCAGGGGTCACAATGACGACTCAAGAAGTGGAAGCGGTTCCTGAGGGAGAACCCAGGATGGTGGAAAAGTGCAGAGAAGCAGCAGTGGATGAGGACCCAGAGGAGGATGGGCATGAAGAGCACACTGTGGGGACAAGAGTGACAAAGGACAGCAACACGGAGGGGGATGGGGCCACAGGAGGAGGCACAGAGCAGGCTGAGGAAGATCTACTCCAAGGAAGAGGGGCAGCAGAAACAGCCTCAGAGAGGAGGGAGGTGTTGGTAGATTCCAAGATAGTTTCGGGGAAATCAGCAGCAAATCAAGTCTCTTCCTCCTCAGATGCTGCTTGGGAGGAAATGTGGCACAAAGGGAAGGAGGTACCCGGAAAAACAGCAGGTGCAGAGAGGGTGGCGGCTGAGGAAACAGGGCAGAGTGGGGAGGAGGTGACAGTGACATCCATAGCAGAGGCTGGGGAGGGAGTTCTGCCAGAACCTTCCCACCTGGAAGGGAAGGGCCAGCAGCTAGGACAGGATCAAGAGGCAGGGGAAGTGGAGGTCACTCAGGGTGTGATGTCAGTGGGAGAGGGGACAGGGACAGGGAGCAGTGATAGTGGAAAGGCTGAAGAATTCAGACAAGCATCATCACAGGAGAGAGAGTCAGAGCTGAGCGGAGGGAGTATAGAGGCAGTGGCAACACTTTCCGTGAAGCACGATTTCTCTGGAACCGAAGAGGAGCAAGAGCATATGGTTCAGAGAGAAAGTGAGAGTGCAGATGTCTCCCTGAAGGACGTGAAGGACTAGGAGATTTCGTGGCAGACGGTGAGTTTAAGTCTGATCTGTTTGCAGATGGAATAGAAATCCCACCTGTGGGCCTCCTCTCTTTGGGGCTGGCTGATGCCTTTATTGGTGTTTGTTGTGCACACATATACACACAGTCTTCTGTCTTGTGGATCTTAGCCCCAGCCAGCAGAAGGGTGACGAGGGAGGTGGAGAAAGGGCCAAAGCACATACAGGAACCCACTTCAGTTACTGTTCCATCTCAAGTCCTAGTCTGTTTTTGCAAACACATCTCTCTGAAGCAGGGAGATCCATGTTTCCCTGACTGGGACCCAAAGTCAAAACACAGGAGAACGTGCCACCAAGTCCTGACCACAGAAGCAGAGAATCAAACTGTTTTGAATTCATTCTGCTTTAATGTTTTAAAGGATGGAATGAAGATTGACAGTGATCAAGTGCTTTGAAATGGACACTATGCCTTCATTTCTGTGGTATTACAAAGTTTAACGTGAACATCTATGTAATTTGACACATAAAATAGAAATATTAAATATTTACTTGATATGTAATACTTAACTACAATAAGTACTTGAACAGTGAAGTGAAAAATGGAAATTGACTTTTTGGGTATCTCCTGGTATTCTTTTGATGCCGCCACATCCCTAGTGCAGCGTTTCTATTTTCAGTGATGATGTTCTTAATACTGTTCTCCTTTTCATTATTTTTCAGGGTATTTTAAAGGTGTCTTCTGGAAGACATTAAGGCTGGCAAAAGATTCACCAAATCACCTTACTAAGATTTTAGATTTTATCATGTTTTTCCTTTAATCAACATGCTTATCTGAGATGGTTCCCAGTCCATCATTGAGCTCAGTAATGACTCTGAGAATAGCTCAAGCAGATTTTAAAGATCCTCCATGGTGGCAATGATTCCTGAGAACTGAGAACCTGTTACAAATTCTGCACAGCTAATGTGTCTATAGTCAAATCAAATTGATGGTTTTCAAATGTTTGGCTTTTATCACAGATCACTGGAAGGCCCAGACCTGATGCTTAGAGTTTGTTTAAATCCTTTTTTATTTTACAATCAAATATTAGTTCTAGTTTCATACACAGGGGTTTTATTTAAAATCTGTAGCTTGGTACTTTAATGATACAACCTGTGAAAATGAACTGTAAAGGTTCGCTGTGTACTTAAGACTAAAGATTGCTCCAAGCCTGTTAGTCCTTCCAGAAAAGGATTCCATGCATGTATATTCATTTACACTCGGAAATATTCATTCTTTCTATTTATGCCAGGAGAGTAAAGTGCAAACCTTACTTCAAAATGCCCTTTGTTTTTGTATGTGTTTCTGTAGTTCTGTTTTCTCAGGTAGACTAGTAAAATGGTAGCTTGCAGCATTTTATCCCTGGTGGCCTCATTTATGGGTCTGCTCAACCTTAAATCAAAGTAAATAATTTAGGTAAGAGGAATGAATATAATAATTATAACAGGTAGATGTAGCCCATCAGCACATATGCCGACATCCTAGACTTTTTAGTTGATGTTATTCAGTGAAGAAACTTGAATTAAATTAGCGTGCTGCTCACCTTCCCAAGTTTTGTTATTTCAAACCTGCAAGCTAACCTTGTAGTCCACAATAGATCAACAATTGCAATTGCTATCTAAATTACCATCTGGTATTATTTTCTAGTTGAACATCAGCATACTCCCTAGGGGTTTTGATTTCCTGGAAGACATCTACATAAATGCCCCAAGGACTGAACGTTTGTTCACCTTTTCTCTAGGTGAGGGGGTGAAAGAGAGAATGTTCAAAAGCAGGGATTCTCCAATTGTACTACATGTTAGTCTTTCATGGTGCACACTTGGTCCCACCCCAGTACTTCAGATTGATTTAGTTTTAAATGGACCTATATATCAGTATCTAAAAGCAACAGCAGCGACAAAACTTTTCACTTACGTCTACATGGAGTCAAAGTCCCAAGCCACTGCCCTAACCCATCATGGAATCCATGCTGGCTGCCTTGTATTCTATACCCCGGGGAGAAGACCTGTTAGTGTTACAGGTATTTTTCATTTTAATGATGGTAGAGTCACTCAAAACTCAAAAATATACTGGATTAGACATAATGGATCAGATATAATGGATTTCTATTTAAACATGAACATCGTCAGCATCACCTGGAACTTGTTCCTGGCTGCTTCTCATTCTTATTAAGTTAGAGACTGTGGATGGGTTCTAGCAACTGGTGTTTTGACAAGTCCTCTGGTAATTCTGATGGATACCAAAGTCTGAATGAAACTGTTCATGTGGCTATTAGTTGCACTTAGGATTAAACTCAATTGGAAAATTGATTGAGGAGCACTGTGACCTTTCCTCTTTGTCTCCCTCTCTTTTGCTGTGACTTTCTGTATCTTTTTCTTTCTTTCCCTAAAAACATGGTATTAACTAAAAAAGTGGTGAATTCAACCGAAAGTTTGGTTTTATTATGATTGTTTTGGAGTGTACTTGAGGTTCCTCTACCCACCCCCTATTGAAATAGGAGTACTTACCGCTCCCTGCACATTCAACATTTCCTTCATTTGTCTGATCTTCTGATTGGATTTCATTAAGGTTACATTCAGCTTCATTTATTACTGAGCTGCCTTTCTCTGGAGCTCTATGATTTCAGCTGCAATATTATAGAGCACTTTGAATACACAGCAACTTATAAGAAAGATTATAAATTTGTTGATCACATTGAAAAATGGGTTTTGCACGTGTGCTAAATGGAAATTGCATTGGATTATTTTTGTATTCAACACAGTCCATCAAAACATTCTGTAACAGAATTCTACAATCTGCATGCGAGTTTAACTGTGAAATTCAGTATTGTGATGTTTTGATAAAGTAAATTATTTCTCTGAAAATACTACATTGATAAAATTATGTGCGTGTTCAACCAAACATATTTTCCTAGTTTCTTCATTATTTAAAGCATAAATAAAGAATATATTTACAGGTATTATATGTGAATTATTCTTTGTAAATAAGACTTAATTGTTAAGATCTTTTGTATTTCCTTATAAAATTCAAATTATAAGAGCAGGGAAAAAAGAATTAGCTTTATTGGGCTATATTTTTGAGTGCATCTGTTTATATTGACTATCTGAATTTATGTATATCTTTCACAAACATTAGGATAATGTCAGAGAGGAAATTATTTCCACTATATTTATTGGTAAATAAACAAAAGCTCCATAGAGTTAAATGGCTTGTCTAAAATCACGGTCAATCAGGTTTTCTGACTGCAAACTCCAACTACTTTTTTTTTTAATCACATACATTGTTCCTAGGAGGAGTTATCATAGATACTAAGACACTAAATGTGAATCTCTACATATTTTGTTTGCTTGCAGAAGGGGAAAAAATGTCATTAATGTATCATCCAATACTGAGAAATTAATTCTACTTCTAGCTAGTGTTAATCAAAGAACAAAGTATATTTAAACAATTGAAGAGAAAAATAAAATCAAAGGATATGTAGAAAGAATTATGCATTCTGCTTGAATTTCTTGAGTTAAGACTTTTCTATGGCTTTATAAACTCTTAAGTTGTAAATTTAAAGAACAGTTGAGTTCCTTAACCTTTCTAAGATCAATAATTTTGCCACAATTATTGCCCTTGGAAAATGATTGTTTGAACAAAGCAAAGAAAACCTTAAGGTGCATTCATCTAGTGAGTGAAATATCCCAACAGGCTCAAGGACAGCCCTGAGGAGACTGCTTCTGACCTTGGGTAATATTTCCTCCCAGGCTTCTGGACCACTCAATTGTGTCATATAAAAAACAATTCTCTGTCACCATAGCTAGCAGAAGAGGTACAAGAGAACAAGGAATAAATATATCTGGAATTCTTTAAAAGTCACTCTCAAACTCACCTATCTTTTTAATATTTTGTTCAGCATTTTTTCCCTTCCTTCTAATATGCCCAGTGACAGGAAATCTATGCTTTTTAAAATAACCAGAAACTGACTCTAAGAGATAAAATGGTGGACGTTTAACACTTCACATGCCTTTCACAATACCTTCTAGAAGTTTCAGACTGCTTAGTAAGCTATTCAGTCCTTATAATATTTTGGAATATTTATAATATTTTATAATTTCCTCATTTTTATTAGGAAAAATGAGGTGTATAGAAGTCTAGGACAGATAAACTGGTGCCAAAGTCTGCCTCCTTTCCAAGTGTTTTCTGGTTATTATTAAATATCTGCTTATAATTAAAGGTTATATTAAGGACTCATAATAATGGGAAAAACCTCACGGTTGTTCAGAAGCTTGATAGAAATGTGACACAGAGACTTCTAACTGGTAAGAGTGGACCCTCCAAGGGAAGACAGAGATTTTCCTGGGATTCATTTGCAAATGTCCTTCCAAATGTAGTTTGTTTTAAAGACCAATCTCAGAACTAGCCTGTTGTGGAAGGCTTCCATGTTGCCCATCTCCCACCCTCTGTTCACAGCAGAGACCAACTCTTCATTCACTTACCAAGCATACTGTGGCTCAGTGGACCCTAGATGACACAACAGAGACAAAACGAACAAACTGAAATATGCCGTAAGGGGTTGAGAAAAGGGAAAATTTTAATGACTGGTTGGCAAATTCTTCTGCAAGTCAAATGGTTTCCAATTCTTTGTTTTCAACAAAACTAAATGAAGATCTGACTGAATTGTCAGCTGATTAGCCATTAAATTTTTTCTTGGTATTTTATCTGTTTGTGAATTTTGGTAAATTACTCAGAAGGAGTTCAAAGAAGAGCATTGCTTCGCAATATAACAAACTACTTTCATTTTACATACTTATTTATGTGACATGCATAAACATTATGTTTTTACATCTATAAAAATAAAACTCATAATGAAATATAACTGATGTTGAACACTCATACTAGCAGTAAATAATGTTTGTTCACAGATCTACAAACTAATTAAAAATAGAAATCCCTTATCTTCAGAGATGCACTACTTTTACTTTAAGTGTATTGTTTATCAAAATTTATAATGTATGTTGTCCTGATCAAATGTATATTGCTGGTAATTGCAATAATAGCTCAGTGCAGAAGAAATTTAACACATAAAACCTTATGGTTATAGGACATTTTTTAAAATTATATTTTAATTTTTATAATTTAGTGGCAGGGAATTATATGGCAGGAAGATCAATAAAAGATTTAAAACTATAAAAATATACTACAGTAGCATAAAAATCTGCGGGCAAAGTAGAATGGAAATGTAAGATTAAGAAAGAAATAATGAGATTTTCTAATTCTAAGGAAGAGCTTAGTCATGTACTTTTGAAAATGGATGTCGAAGGCCAGGTTCCCTAGGAAATGGCTCTGGAACAGAGGTTTGCATGCAGGTTTATTGGGTCAAGCCCTCAGAACAACACTGTGGGACGTAAGAAAGCAGAGCTGGGCTGAGAGCAAGGATGGGCTGTGAAGTAGCTGTGAGGAAGGCTGCAGCCCAGCCACTGGAGCTCTAGGGCTGGGATTACCAGATGGAGGTGGGGTCAGGCGTCATTCTCCAAGATAAATCCGTTGGTCCCATTGGCTGCTTCCTCAGAAGGGAACACAACCTTGGGGTAGGTGGTCTCTTCAAAAGTAGCTCCTGTGGAGAAATTCAGATATTACAATCCACTCCAGGTAGCGAGGCAATGAATGCATGTGTGGGGAAGGGGGCATCAGGGTGGCAGCCCAGAGCACCCACTGCAGAGATGAAGATGATAGCAAATTGCTATGGCATTTTTATTACCTTGGACTCATGTAGAAAAGAAATGTAACCATTTTATCTTAAAATGTCCTATTTTATAGCAGGTTAGAAATTATATCGGTGAGTACTATTATAACTTATGAACAGTTTTAGATGTCAATGAAAGAATGTGTGAGAGTACTGACAGGTTTTCAGAACTCTTATAGAGATATGTGAACAAAAATATTTGAATAGCTGTGGTATAAAGGACAAGGTGAAACGTTCACTACTGTGATTCTCAAGCTACTTGGTATGGCAGTAATCACAAGTGAGTTACCAAACTTTTGATTAATATGCCAGATTTTTTGGTTACAAACTTTTACAGTGATGTCTGTCAACACATTAATGAATGGGTCATGCAGCTTGGTGTTTCTATGAGGAATAAGATGTAGTATAATGTCAAGCTGTTTCTAGGGAAGGAAGTCTGTCCACACACCCTATCAGGGCAGTTGAAAATTGTACTCAAAGAGCGCCCAGTGTTAGTTTGCTGCCCAGGGGTCAGTGAACTTTTCTCTACAGGACCAGATTATAAGGCTTATTTTAGGGTTAAAGCAATCACAGTATTTAAACCTATGGATGTAATTCTGTTCCAAAAAAATTTACTTTTTAAAAAAGATGAAGATGGAGGCTGGAGCGATGACTTGGCGGTTACGGTGCTTGCCTGGCCTGCGCAAGTACATGGGTTCAAACCCCAGCACCCATGTACACAACTAAGTGTCAGAGCAACGAAAGCCATGTGAAAAACTCAATAAAAATTGATTCTCTGTCTATTTTTCTCTCTCTTACTATCCTTCTCTCTTAAAAAAAAAGAAGGTGTAATATCAGGTTTGGCTTGAGGACTGTAGTTTATGGACTTCTGCGAAAAACTCTGGTCAACTATTCTTTAACTGTGTATACCAGTCTTTACTTTGCAATAAGCCACAAAATTTTATTATTTTAAAATTATGCCTTAAATAAAAAAAATTTGGAAAGAGCTACAGTAAGAAAACAGTTGACTTTAAATCACACGGTAGAGTGGATGGCTTATCAGAATCATCTTTTTTAAGACTATGATTTTAAAAACTTCGTCTTAGGTTTTCAATCCTTGCTTCCCCTTCTTGCCCACCATCTCTGTTGCATCTGTTGCAATGTGAGACATTGCAAAGAAGGAGAAAGAACTCTCAAATTCTGATACATTTCATGTCATGCAGGCTGACTTGTCCTTCAGGAGGATATTAGCTCTACGAGAGAAGAGATGGTATCATTCTGATCCTGTGCAATCCCCAGTGCCAAGAAAATGGTCTGGCATACAGGCAGCTATCAATAAATACATAGCAAATGAACAAGTACAAGAATTAAACTGCATGTTGGGGTAACATTTTGTTACATGCTATTCTGAATAATATTATGCCCAAATTTGATTGATAAGATCTAAGAAATAGCTGAGGAGAAAATGATTGTTTTTGCAAACATTAGAGTTGATAGGAACACTAGAGACCACAGATTCCATCTGTCCCTCTTAATGGATGTAATATAGATAGCAGATGCATAGGGGGCCTGAGGAGTGGGGTACACATTGGCTCAGGACAAAATCAGGGCTAGAATTCCATTCTCCAGGGCTTGTTTGACTTTACAATGCTGTTTTTCATTAGTCATATTTTTCTTTTCACAGATACAGAATCCTAATTCCTAATGAAATTTGCTCTGTAAATCTCAGTACTTTTTTTTTCAGAACAGCTAATTTGGCTTTTGCCTTGCAAGCACTGAGATACAAATTTTCAAATGCAGTGTAAAGTGAAGCATTTCAGATGTCCAGATTATTGGAGTCCCTGACGTTTCTCATTTTGCAATCCCTACTGAGACTACCAAAGTTCATAGAGCAGAAATCCCACACACTATTATTTTACACACACACACACACCTGACTCTAAGGAACAGAGTCTCTGTGAGAAGGAATGGAAACTCTCCCCACTGAAGCATAAATAGAACTCTCCAGTAGAATTCCACAAATCACAAAGCTTTCTAAGTACATAAAAATTAGCTTAAATGCAAATCTAAATTGCTGCATCTCCACTTTGGCTGCCTGGTAGTTTCCTCCTGAGATGTTTTCAGTCTCCAGAAGTGGGAGTTGGGCATTGGAGCTTTAAAAGAATCTCTCCTGCAAGTGACTGCTATGTGCATTCAAGGTTACACACCACTCATCTCAAGTCTGAACAGCTGTAGAGACTAAAAGACTGTAAAGGTGACTGTAAATGTAATTTCCTAAGGCAATTTAAATTGGTATAAGTAGTATGCATTTACTATTTTACTTACTTTATTCTTCTATTTATATTTTACCTTCTCTTTTACTTCCTTACTGGTGAAGCTTCACAATGCTAAAGGGAGGTACTATTAGTCCCATTATACAGACGATGAAACTGAAGCACAGAAAGGTGAAGTAACATAGTCCAGACACAGAAGTGTCACAACCGAGAATCTGCTCAGGCAAAATGGCTCCATCTAGAACAGAGGTTCTCAAAATTTAGCTTGCATAAAATGGAAAGGCTTTTTAAAATAGAATTTTCTGGGGCTACCCCTAGACTTTCTGATTCATTAGGTCTGGAAGACACCTGTAAATGTGGATTTCTAACAAATTCCCATGTGATGCTGGTGCTGCTAGAACATGGACCAGACTTAAAGAATTAGAGTCCAAAGTGTTAAAAAGCCCTCCAGGTTGTGCCCAGGCCCACTATAGTTTGACAGCCACTGCTGTTAATGGTTGGCAGCCTGGGGTACATGTCTTAATGCCCTAGGAAGCTTTTAAAATCCTGATGCCCAAGCTGCACCCCGACCATTAACATTTTGGGGACGAGCTGGCCATCAACAGTGTTTAAAGCACCCCCTGCAGCTGTGACAGATAACTGCTGTTTCAGAGCGTACTTTATTAGCCACAATGCTACCTTACCTCCACGGCACTGACTAGAGACTTCCGCAGCACAGTGCTGTCACGGTTGCTAGGATAATGCTGGATCATCGTTATATGATCCAACTGGCAGTATTTTAGTAGTACATATTGGCCTACAAGATGGGATGAAATATTCTTTGCTTCACCCTGGGGCCTCATTCTCTCCCATAATAATAAGGTTCTGTTGTTTCTAAATCCTAGCTGCCATTTGCAAACCACAACATTTGTGTGACTAGGTCTTGATAGATTTGTGGTTAGCTTCATCTCTGGAGGGCCACAGTGGGTAAGTGCTGCTTCTGAAGGACAGCCCAAGCTCAAGGCAATCACCAGCACTCACATATGTGGCCCCTCTGGCTTAATGCAAAAAGCTGTGCATCCTGTGCCTCCCACATCAAGGGAATCTCTTCTCAACTGAGCACCTTTAATCATCATAAACACTTGTTTAGTCTGCACCTGAAAAGCACCTGCCTCGGTTGATCACAAGGAGTTGGGGAAGGACCAAATCACTGTGCCGATTCATCTTCCTTCCCAGTATGGGTCTCCAGGGTAAATCAGAGTCTAATAAACCAGAATGGTCTTGAAGGAGAAATAAATTAGAAAAGAGCAGCTTGAGGGAGAGGATTAGGAAAGGATCACGGTGGTCTCATTGATTATACCTGTTGGTATGTAATAGTCTCCATTTAAGGGTCAAAATCACACACACCTCGTTTTGTTCTCATTCCACAGAATCTAATGGCAAACAAAGGGTAAGTATTTTAATTCCTACTTTATAGGTGAGGCTAAAAAGCACTGAGATTTTTCTACCCTTTTGTTCTTAAATGTTGTATTCTGTGTAATTTCTTCAGGGCTATCTGCCAATTTTTTTAAAAAACTTATCTCTATGTTTAATTTTCTGTTAATGCAACTGCCAAGCTTTTAAAATTTTCCTTCCTTAAAGTTTTATCCAGTCTTTAATCCAAATGTACCTGTTCATTTTTCATGGTTACTTGCTGCTTGCTAATTTTTCTGACTTCATGTAATTTCATTTAAAATTTCTTTAAATATCATAGACAAATAATGTATGTAGTTATTTTCTTTATGAAACTGAGTCTACTGTTATCTGGAATTCTCAGTGATCTGGTTCTGTGGTTATTTCTGCTGACTTTCATTCCTGGTGGCTGTTTTGCCATTTGCATGCTGTATTGAGTTCATCTGAATTCGTGAATGACCCTTCTGAAGTCCATGTAATACACCCATTGTTAGTAAACCCTCCCCCCGTTATGGGCTCAAGGCCTGATATCCAATCTCAATACTAACATTCTATCTTCTTTAGGACAACCTTGATTCTCCCTTGTTCTTACCCAGGATACTGTTGTTTTAGCTGTTTTTTTTTTAAATAAAGAATTTCCTTATTTCCTGCAACTTCAGCAATAAAAATTAAGTTTTGAACAGGTTCTACTGTTATAATGGGGAAGCCCTTTATATCAAGTCCCTTTATTACAGAAGGCAAATTTTTGACATGATCTTTAAAATAATTACATCATTTAATTGAAAATTAAAATTAAATACATATATATATATTTACTTAAACACATTTTAATTTAAATCTATATTTGCTTATTTCAAGTATTTTTAGGTACAAACATACTCATAAATTCAAGTTTCCAAGCATAGGATTTAGAGTGTGTGTGAAAATACTAGAAATTGAGACTAAATTTCTCCAGAACTGAAGATTTTTAAATGATGGTTTAACTCAATTGCTTTAAAATGTTTGTGAAGAGGTTTTAAAATTGCAACACTTTTGTTATTGGCATTTAACATTGTAATACTCTTTTTAGTGGCATTTAAAATTGTAATGCTCTTGTCAGTGATATTTCTTCCCTTATTTTAACTTCAAGGCAGGGTTCACAGATGGGTCAAGGAAACATCGAGGATGCATTAAACTTCAGAGAACAAAGGAGTTAGGTATTCTGCTCTCTAGGTACCCATTTTCTTTTTCTTTCCTTCTTTCTTTTTTTCCGTCTGCTTTATTGTAACCTGTCCAATGCACTTGGTATAATAAGATAGGTTTAGAGACTTTTTGTACTTAGCAGTAACAGGTCCCTTTAAAAAGGGGAGTGAGCTGTCATTGTGCTGCTGTAACAAAATGCTGACATATGTTAATTTGACATCAGAAATTTATTTCTCACAGTGCTGGAGAGTAGAAGTCCAAGGTCAAGGTGTCAGCAGGTCTGTTGTCTCCTGGAGGTCCGTTGCTCATAGATGATGCAGTCTGTCTTCATAGAGTAGAAAACTAGAAGACAGGAGGCTGCTCTCTGATGTCTTATAAGGGAATTAATCTAATCAGCATGGATGGAGTTTTTACAGCCTAATCACTTCCCAAGGAACCACCTCCTGACTTTGGGATTCAAGTTCTAAAGTGTGAATTTTGGAAGGACATATACATTGAAATCACAGCATGGTACAATGTCAGTGTCCTGATTTTGATACTGTACTACAGTTATGCAAGATGTTCCTGTGGGGGAAATTGGGTGATGAATAACAGAAGTTCTCTGTACACTATTTTGTAAATTCCAGTGAATGAATAATTTTCTAAATTTAAAAAAAAATTAAAAATGAGAATAGAAACTAGGGGAAGACCCGCAGGAAAGGGGTGTGAAGGAAAATGTTGCATCTCTCTGACTAGGTCTTAAAAGTATGGGAAGAATTTTTGCAGCAGTGCATGGTTTGTTCCAGTTCTCCAGCGGCTTGATGGGCTCAGGCCTTCACCAGTGATAGCACACATTTATTTACCTGCTGTGTAATCTGTAATGAAATCCCTGAGTGACCCAGCAGGGTGACAGGAAACTGTATGAGTGTGCACAGAACTAGTCATCATCTCCTTGGAGATACAACTAATAGCTACTTTTAAATGTATAGTGTTATTTTGATAGTTATTAATACCATGTTTTCCAAACAAACACCATAAATTAGCACTGCAGGAAAAATGAACTCCATGGAGTCTACAAAAATAAGAGGAAACATGACTTTTAAGGCATATCACTTAAAATTATAAGAGGATAAAGAAGGATCTGTGTTTTAAAAGGGCTAAGAACACTTGTAAACATTTGTAAACACTCCTGTTTGTGGTGCAACATGGCTTTGATTAATTGCAATGTATGCTTATGATTAATCATTTTCCATACAGTGGTAATATTTGACAGAAAATTGCAAATAAGGAGATGCCTTTTTATGATTCTTGAGCGGTATTAATATTTTAAATCAATTAAAAGCTTAATAGATAGAGTGGGGAAAAGTAACACACTAATTTAGCTTCCACAAGCAACTTGAACAATTTCCACTACTCACTATTTTACATTTTGCAGAATTTCCATCTGTATTAATAACTTATTACTTCTATTAAACATGCATTTTTCCCTAAAGCTTAATGTTTCTTCAGTGAAGACCAATTAACTGGGACAGTCTTTCTTAGCTAGCCAATTATTTTAATTACTGGAATTTTAAAAAATGTGCTTGCTTTGCATAGAACTGACCAGCTGAACTTTCCCAAAGAATGCACTGACTTTATATTCCAAGAGATGGAAGGTTTTTAGTGAAATATGTGGATACCAAAAAGCCTTATGGACATTTTGGGATCTGCAGAGCAGTAGAGGAACAATTCTGTGCCACTATTTCATTACATCTTAGCCCTGTATTTACCTTCACTTGGGTGCCTTTATAGTCCACAGTCTTTTGTTCTTGTTTCTCATTCAGCTGCCTTGTTCTCTTTGTGCAGATCTATGTCTTAACATTGGACAGGCAATCACTGTAACTAAGAAGATGCCATAATGCAGGAGATAGGGCCCTACTATAGCAAAACTTGAGTGTTGGTTTCCTTTTTCTTCTGGAACTGGTATTGAAAATGAGTGAATCCAGTGTTCAATATGTATTAAAGAGTTAAAAGCAAAAGTAATGTAAAAGATTTTCATTCATTAGCCCTCCCAAGGTGCTGGTGATGTCTAACTTGAGGGAACCACAGAGGAGTGCATCGTGTGGGGCTTGCACCCTCTTGACCAGTCAGGAAGCCATTCAGTTTCATGCAAATGACAGAATTTCCTGAAGGGCAGGTAAAAAGTCCTTTTCATTTTACAGAGGAAAACTGAACCAGCAACTAGAGAGGAGAAAGGAGACAAGTAACGATTTGAAGGCTAAGTATTAATATTCTAATAAAGTAGGAAAAACAGTAAGCTGATTAGTAGAATGAGAGATACAATAAAGATGGAGAGGGAAAAAATCAGTTTAAGGAAATAAAGCAAAGGCTGCAAATCCCTAGTAACATAGGCTGCTGATAGGTACACTGGCAAAGGGCACGGTCAAACACTAGTGCTGAGCGCAGCAGGCCACCGCAGTGAGACTGAAAACAAACTGGGAGAGTCTGAAAGAAACAAGGCTAAAAGTACAATCTCAGTCTAGCTGCAAATTCATTTGTTAATTCATTCTTGCTCTCCTTGGAGTACTAGTTTACTTATTCCTTAGTTCCACAAACCACATTTTACCAAAGGCAGGCAGTTGATGATCAAAACTCAATTCATTTGCATGTTAGATCTCCTAGGTTGTTCTAGCCAAGAAAGCAGAGTCCGTGGCAAAAGCTCTGAAAGTATGTCACAGTGCCTTGGAAACTGGGATGAGCAAAGTCCTTTGAGAGAGATAAAAGGGGAGAGCAGGCCCTTCACTGTGGCACTGAGTGATGCTGTTTGGATCCAGGTCAATTGAAGATCAAGTCTCATCAATTGTCTTCTGAAACTTTAAGGACAACTGTGTCTCAGGTCCATGCAGTGCTCGGGCGGAGTGAGAAGCATCTATCTGTGGCTTTGATCTTCCAATGGGCAAGGATTTACTCCATAGGCAGACAAACCTTCACTGCCGGCTTGAATTTCAAAAGTCTAGAAGTCCTGGGATGTCTTCAAGAAAACAGGGAAGCTCTAGGGCACAGAGTGAGAAGCAATAGGGACTTGTCCTGCCACGAGGTGAAACTGGTCAGGTTGGAGCACTTGAAGTTGGTGATGGTGATGGTGTATGTCTCAGTGGCAAAGGGCTTAAGACAAAGATAAAAAGGTGGCATCCAAGAGGTGTCTATTACACACTCCTTGTGTCAGGTTGCAGTTAGTAATGCGCAGTGAAATGGGAACTAATAACAGCAGAGTCGCTGGGTTTCTTTGAATTGTCTTTAACGAACAATCAACTAACTCATAGAACAACAGCAAGTGCACAAACCCTGAGAATAAACAGGTAGAAACAAAGGGAATCAATTAAGAATTAGGTCAAGAAAGAAAGATCAATGGGGTCAACTCCTGGCAGAGCCCACTGAGGTCATTGTAAAGTTAGGAATTATAGGCATAGGTTTCTCAGTGTATTTCAGAAGGAAATTTCATTAATAGCACAGACAGTACTAAAATGAAGTAGGTTTGGTCACTGACCCCCAATATCCACATTAATATAGGATTGACTTGTAGATGAAGTCCCCCTGAATGGTACAGCCATCATGATAGTTCCAGAGAGGTCCAAATAGCATCAAAAACTCCCTACCCAATATGAAGGAGTTGAACATTTGGTGACAACCTCAAAAGGTAGAACCCAGTTCTCCTGGAGAACATCAAATAGCATTAAACTTAGAAGAAATATTATTTCTTTTATCATTCTCTAATCAGTCAAGTCTCTCTCTCTTCCCCTCTCTCTCTCTCTCTCTTTTTCTCTCTCATGCTTTTTGATTGAACCTGACTTTACTTTCACTTATAATAAAGTTCTCTTACTTGACTTTTTTGTATGACTTTAAATTTCCTTTCATTGGAACACAACAACCAAGATTTGGAGCTTCAGCTCCCCATTCTCTTACTTGAAGACTTTTGTCATTAATTAGTTGCTTAATTTAAATGCATTATAAATTTGGTTACAATGATATCCAGAGAAAATTGTGCTTTTTTGTTATCCTTGTATTCTTTTTGTTGTATAGCCTTATGTTATAAACACATTTCTCAATCTATAGTGTTTTCATTAGCATCCAGAAAACAAATGACTAGTCCTTGCAGTTTGGTTGATTTTTCTCTCCATCATGTTATATCAAGCATGGCCAATCATTATGGAACATTTATCATGTGAAAGTAATTTGTTACTTAATACTCTCTGTGAGTTAAGAATAATAATCTTGGGCTGGAGCAGTGGTTCAGCAGTTATGGTGCTTGCCTGGTATGCGCTAGGGCACAAGTTTGAGCCCCAGGACCATATATACAATAAAGTGTTGGATCAATGAAAGTCACATGAAAAATTATATAAAAATTGATTCTCTCTCTCTCTCTCTCTCTCACTGTTCCTCTCTCTTAAAAAAAGGATAATAATCTTCATTTTGCAGATGGGGAATCTGAGCATCAGAGGGACTAAGTAATTTGCCCATGTTCACACAGTGTTTAGGATGGGGGAGGTTGGCCAGACATTCATGAACTCTAAAGTTCATGGCTTTAAAAGATTTAGAATCAGCGTATTATAGTGATGTGGCTTCATCAATGTTTATAGCAGCTCAATTGACTATAGCTAGATTATGGAACCAACCCAGATGCCCCTCACTTGATGAGTGGATACAAAAGCTTTGGTTCATATATACTATGGAATACTACTCGTCCATCAGAGAAGACAATATTATAGCTTTCAAAGTCAAATGGATGGAGATGGACAGAATTATGCTTAGTGAAGTCTCCCAAGCTCAGAGACTTAAGGGCCGAATGGTTTCTCTCATCTGTTGATACTAGAATTTATGTTGAAGCAGTAGGACAGACGGCTGACCTAACAAAACCTCAAATTGAATGACTTTCAGTGCAACAGGAGCGAAAGCTCCCTAGAGAACTTGGAGGTGGAGGGAAGGGGATGGGGAGGGGGGAGGGTATACGAAGAACTCATAGGAGTC